>CM021734.1:66826875-66865771 GCA_011075105.1 Heteronetta atricapilla | reverse complement strand
ATATATATATATATATATGTATATCTAATATCTCAAAGCTACCACTGTACTTTGGCTCCTAAACTATAAAATATTTTTATGAACATGAAATGATTAATGATTATGGTCCAGTTGGATGGTGTGGTGCTCATGCTATCAGAAAGATGGCAAGAAAATGGACACCTCAATATTCAAAGCAGATTTTTTAATGATGGACAGAAAAGCAGACCTGATGCCATGTACTGCAAAAATTATTATAAGGAAAAAAAATTATATTAAGGAGAAATATTCTGTGCACTGAACATGGTAAAGAAAATAACCCAGATTTCTGACAGTAAATAGGATTATGGTACATAATAAGAAACCATACATAAAAAGAAACCATACTGAAGTATTAGGGGTGGTCCACTCGTAACCTTCCCTGCTTTTTCTGACTTTGTGTGATTCCAACAAAATCAGGAAAGAGTATTTTGTACACTGAGTTCCAGTTAGGTATGAGCAAACCACCGTTTGCAGATGAAACCTTTACCCTGAACTGTGGGATAATAAATGTGGTTAGATTCACCCTGTAACAGATTTTGCTACAAATAGGGATGCTGTTCTTTCTATTCCCAGATCTGCTTATAAATTACAGGTGTATTTCATTTTCCTGTGCTCTCTATCATCTTATTTTTGACTGATGATCTGTGGAGACTTCATATGCATGAGTCCATGTAGGAGACTCATGTAGGAGACTTCTCCATGTAGGAGAAGGCTTTGCCATAGCCAGGTATGTGAACTTATTTTCCCTACTTTCTGAGCACATCCAGGAAGCACTCCTTTCGCTGTGGGAGGATCACTCTAGGACAACTACTCCTTCTCTTCATTGACAAAATAAGTCAAAGCCCATCCCTGATGTCTAAATAAGCCTGAGATTTAACCAGAAAACCTACCAACCATCAATCCTGGGGAGGTGAGAGCCTGATTTCAAACACCACAAATGAGATAGAATAGCAGGCTTGAGTGCAGGGCAGAATTTCTAAGGTACAGGTATTCCACATACTGAGGACTGTAACCCATGAGCTGTTTGGAGGGTGGGGAAATACTTCATTTTTCCTTTGAAGGATAGTTGATGACTTGAGCCTTGAAATCTTGGTTGGATGAGTTCAAGGTAAACTTACCCTAGAAACCTTGTCAGAAGTTGAACAGATGCTGCTGTAATCCCTATTTTGGAGGTCATTGCTACAGTGCAGCGAGCTACACTGCTACGGTAGCTACGGTATGTAGGAAATTCCTTGTACTGCCTTCCTTCTTAGTGTTTTCTCAGACCTAAATACTCACCAGCCAATGCTGCCCGGAGTGAGATTTATATACTCAGTAATTTTCTGTTGAGAGTGTCATTACAGATTCTTTTGAGTAAAGATAGCTCTCATTACCTTATCTGAAAATCAGGCCCATTAATTTTTTTTTTTTTTATTATTATTATTAAGCAGTTACCTTGAGGTCTAATGTAGAATGTCAGTAGGAGAATTACAGTATCATGTCCATCAGTTCGAAAAATACATTGTGTAGAAATTTTCTTTCTTTTAATTGCTTGATGTTGAAATGGAAAATACCATCTCTCAAAGATCTGAACCTTTGGTCTATTGTGCACAAAGGAGCACAAAAGCATTAGCACACATTTGGAGCAAATGAAAATTTCATTTTTCAAAGTATAGGCTTTCTGTGGGGCCTCTTACTTAGGAGGTAAATATTTACATCATTTGTGAGGAAAGGAGCAAAAAAAGAGTAGAGAACATATATTTGATTTGCAGGGTAAGGAAGTAGGCTTGTTAAAACTGTGCTGATTTATGTGCTTGCTTATTTTTTGCAAATGAGTTGGTCTGAACTGCCTGGGAAGACACTACAGAGGGTATCAGTCTTGCAGCTCAACAGGAACACCTGCAGATCAGCTACTCAGCAGTGCCCAGGCTGAGTTGCATAAACCGCTTCCCAGGCCATGGGAGGGTAATTGTGTTTCCAGCTGAGGCAAAAACTCCAGCCGAGATCAGTGCCCCTTCTGCATATTCTTAAATATGAGAGACGTTGCATTGGCACTGCATGTCTGCAGGCTTAAAAAGAGCCCCTGCTCCAAGGAGCTGGCAGCTCAAGGAAACAAAACAGGTTGGTGCATGAATCACTGGCCCAGGCTGGCGCAAGCAACATGAAGGGTAGGGAGTTGAAGTGAGCCGTTGCAGCTTGCCTGCCCATCATACTCCATTTTCCAGTGACCGGGGGATTGTCACTTATGAATGCATCCTGCATGCACGACTGTTGCTGTAAACAGGGCTGAGGCAAATCATACTTTTCACAGCAGGGACAAGTTTTCAGCCTTCTTCAGACCACATGGGATTGAAACATGTTACATAGATGAGGAAGGCCCCAAGCACAAAGTCACTTCACTGTTCAGGGTATGACAGCTCTGGTTAAACTGCTCTCTCATGTTGGAAGAAGGTTCCAGGTTTTGCATATGAAATCAGCAGACTGAGCTGACTGTGTGCAGAAGTGCAATGTATGGAGTCCCATCTCCTTTCCTGTGTGCATGTGTGGTACAAGGCTTCTCCGTGATACTGTTGGGCTGGTGCTGAATGGCCAAGACCATGAGAATACACTTTTCAAAAAGCAGCTATAGAATATGGCAGGGACCGCAGAGGTAATGACTCATACTGGGGGTATTTTCCACTGAAATATTCTTTCCGCTCTTGTTTTCTTTCTTTTTTTCCTGCCCTTTTGAGAAGGGTTTATCATTGGAGTTGAATGCCCTGTACGTTTTGTTGGTGTTCTGGCATGGATAGCAGTGTGTACACATTAGTATCTAGCACTTGAGTTCTCCAACAGTAAAACTGAGATGATTATTTCTACTTTTCCCAAGTATCATTCTAAAGAACTTTAAGAATTTGAATGCACTTTGCTGGAAAAGAAATTAAAAAAAAAAAAAAAAGTTTTTAATTATAGAGTGGTGACTTTCAGACTGTGGTTTCTGGATACCCAGAGGTTTTTGAGATCTTTGTGCCTGCTTCATGAAAGATAGCTAAGGCAGTGTCTTGTCAGTAGGGTTAATTTGCCATTAGGAGCGAGGCACCTACATGGTTCAACATGTTTGGACTTAGTCATGGTTGCATATGATGGATACACCTTTGAATTTGATTACGTATCTTGTGTGAACTTTCATGCATGAGAATTACTCTCTTTCTTACAGTAATACTTGGTGAAGAACAATTTTTATGTTAATAAGGCTAATGTGATTATGTACATGTTATAGTGGAAATTTCAGCCAATGAGAAACCTTGTCTTTTACAGACAATGGAAGAATAAAAGGTACGCTGGGGAGGATGGGGGGTATGTACAAAGGCAGGAATGGGTGGAGTAAGAGGGGTTCTGAACCCTCAAGATTTGTGCACATGGGACAGGGTCTTTGGGCTGCCCATTATTTACATAGGCAACAAGTGCTTTGCAAATGTGTATGTGCATGTGTGTTTGCCTTTGGGAAGACAATAAAGCAGCTGTCTACAGACAGTCCCATGCCTGAGTGCATAATGACCCTTTCAGGCCCCTACTCTGTGCCTGGCAGTGGCTAGTTCCCCTTGCAGGAGAGGAAAAGCTGTGAACTTGACTGTAGAGAACCGCAGGCCACCTTTCTCACAATGGCATGATCTTCCACCCCCACAGAACCCAGAGAAGGCTAACCACAGAAAGTCAGTGATTTGTGAGATGATACAATTAGAGCTGGCTTTTCACCTTTGCTGATGCAACTGTTGTCATGGGGATTTGACTGCTTGTTTAAGAAAAGTTTCTGTGTGACAGTATTGCTCAGTGCGTCAGTATTACAGTAGGTTGACTATCAGGTACCAAGAGTTCCACTGGAGGTGGCTGGCTGAGAGTAAGCAGTAAAACACTGAAACACTTCAGTGAAACACTGAAGAGTTTCATAATGCTTTCAGTATGTCTTTTGGAAATGGGGAACCCAGAAAGGCTCACAGTTTCAGTGTTCAGGACCAATTCTCATCAGCTTTCATCACAAATAGTGTAGCTCTCTCGGGATGAAGAATGTGACCTTTAGCTACAAAACAATCTTTGTGGAAAATTATGTACCATTTATTGAGTACTTTAGAAGGACTAATAACTGTCGACGAGTTGTTAAATTCACATTAGTGTTGTAGTACACAGTTCCGAGTAACAGCATCTGTTTGATTTTCTACTTTGCACTGCTAACATGCTCAGCATGTTTCTCATTAATGGATTTTCTTTTCTTTTTCTAGCTGTACTTACATTCTTATTTGCCCACCATGCATGACAAGTTTATAAACCACCCACAGGGTGGTGAAGGAATTGACTCCTTTTTTTCTTTTCTTCATAGGGCTTTTTGTGAGCTTTTGGGGCTTGTTAGGTAACGTGTTTTTACCTTTGTGAGCAAATTGTCTTTGGTAACTTTTGCCACATACAGGTGAGCTGTGTCAGCTGATAAAATTAGCATAGAGAGGAAAATATGCCACAGGTCCATAGTTTCTAGCCTGACTGCTGCAAGGAGTTCTGAACAATGGAAAAAATCACAGAGGGAAAATTGAAGGAGGTGGGAAGAGGAGTGTTGAACTTCCCATGATGTTTTATAGCGCCAGCAATGCCAGGATCTGAAGAGAGAGCCTCGGGGTTGTGTCTGCATGGGGGTCAGCAAAGTGGCTCTGGCAGAGACAAAATAACAACTCTCATCTGAGACAATACGGACCTCATTCCTTGCAGGAGTTCATGCAGTGAATGAAGTGTGGAGGCAACTGTAAAGAGCCTAGTGGAAGGACATGCTCATGTTGTGCTTCCTTTTTCTGGGGAGAGAAGCAGCCTTCCTGCAGTCCCTCTGCTCTCCTGCTGAGCCTGGTACCACATTTCACAGGGCAGTCACAGCATCTCCAGAAATTAACCACCTCTCTGCTCTCCTGGCAGCATGTTGCTAATGCTGTGATGCTTCCCAGCACTGCAATGGGAACAGCACCAGTTCCTGCCTGCACAGCTGATTTCCTAAGGCTCGGCTTTCTGAGCTTTGCACTCTGGTGCAAGGTGACTTGAGAACTAGTTTTAGAGTTGGGTGGCATCTCCTCTTACCTGAGAAGAAGAACCTCATGCTTGGTCCATCTGTGTCTCTCTCTGTCCCTGTCATTTTTGAGTCCAGAGAAGGGTGACGAAGCTGGTGAGGGGCCTGGAGAACAAGTCCTATAAGGAGCGGCTGAGGGAGCTGGGATTGTTCAGCCTGGAGAAAAGGAGGTTCAGAGGTGACCTTATCGCTCTCTACAGGTACCTCAAAGGAGGCTGTAGCGAGGTGGGGGTTGGTCTGTTCTCCCACGTGCCTGGTGACAGGATGAGGGAAATGGGCTTAAGTTGCGCCAGGGGAGTTTTAGGTTGGATGTTAGGAAGAACTTCTTTACTGAAAGGGTTGTTAGACATTGGAACAGGCTGCCCAGGGAAGTGGTGGAGTCACCATTCCTGGAGGTCTTGAAAAGACATTTAGATGTAGAGCTTAGGGATATGGTTTAGTGGGGACTGTTAGTGTTAGGTCAGAGGTTGGACTCGATGATCTTGAGGTCTCTTCCAACCTAGAAGTTCTGTGATTCTGTGATTCTGTGATTCCTTTTTTCCTCATTGTTTAGCAACCCTGAGTGATACATCTGCTGGCCAAACTCCAAAGCATTTTGAAGATCCATTGGAAATGATATCCACCTTATCCATGTGTAAATATACCAGTGTGAGAGAGTGGGAAAGGGAAGACAGCATGATTTTCCCTGAGTCTTAACCCTGAAAGAGCAGTATTTTTTTTACTGTGTTGCTCACTTAAAAAAAAAAGATTTCTCATGCACTGTGTCACATAATCCTATCTGCCTCATAACTTTGCCTCATAACAGTAGCAATTATAAATGCGTAGGAAATAAGTGCTGCAGCTCTTGTCAGAGAAACCTCTCCTGAACTGTTAAAGAAAGATCTGTGAGGCAGATAAGTAAAAGCCTGTTCTGGTGTCCAAGGTAGGCAATGGGAAGGCTTAACTGTTTCTTAGAACCTTAACATCTACTATTAAGTCTGTAGAGCAGCAAAATATATTGTATTTTGTGATTTTTGACTTGGAGCTAAAGGATTTTTTTTTTTTTAATCAATCTTCCCAGATCATGTGAGGCTTCCAAAAGTCTACTACAAGGCAAAACTCCTTTTGCCAGCTCAGTTTTTTTGTGCTTGTGGGACAAATAATAAAATGGAATGGGCCATATTGATATGCCTACTTCCATGACTATAGGGACGGTCAAATATACAATTGATTTTAACTGTGTATTTCTAGGCTGTTTAAGAATGGAAAGCTTCCTGCTTCCTGCTCTGCAATTATTATATTTTTCCAGATAGCTGCTGCATCAGAAAAGAGATGGACTCAATTTTAAGGCTTCAGGTTGATCTTAGCCACAAGGTATTCTGCTATTCAGAAGCCTGTGTGGAATCTAATTCATATCTGGCATGACTTTACTGATTCATGTAGATTTAAGGCAGGCATTAGTTGGCCTCCAAGCATTTTAAAGCAGATAGGAGGGCATCAGACTGAAGATACGTAAGGCACTGTGATAAAACACATTCATATGTATATATAGCTCCAGTGCCTTAATTTTCCTTCCCTGAAAAATGCTTCTGTCTTTTCCACTTCATTTCATCCTATCTCTGTTTCTATGGATGTCAACAGCACAGTGCAATATAGGCAGAAATATCATATGCATACACTTTTGATGGAAGGAATTGTGATGTAGTTTAAAAGCCAGTGGCATATAATACTTACTCAGTCACAAATCCAGTGTTCTGCGTTCCTTCCCCGGTGCTTTTACCAGCAGAAAATGCATAATCCACATTCAAACTTTTGTAATTGCAGGAAAGAGGACAGCAGTATTCCATAATGTCTTTGAGCATCTTAGTACACTGTGTCTGTAACCCTTACTGACACCATGAAGTCTGACAAGTCTAGCCTTTAAACATGCAAGTAACTGATGAAACTTTACTATTCTGTAAAGAAAGTCAACACTTCAAAGTCTGCTTTAGGAGACATGGGGAGCCTGTTTAATCACAGATACTATCTTAACACTTCTTGAGTAAGAATATATTCCATGCTTTGTTTTTCGCTGCCTTGTGAATCTGAAATACCCAGACTATTTCCAGAGCTACTTTTCACCCTCTGAAGGTGGTAGAAATATTCCCTTTTCCCTCTTTCAGAATCTGAGTTTAAGAAGTTGATTGGTTATTCGTCATATTCAAATCCAATGGATTGAGTGAGTATACTGTGTAGCTCGTTGCTCATGAATTGATTTAAAAAATGAAGGCCATACTCCATATTATGCCTAAATTACTTTCTCACTGCTAAAGATGAAGCCGACTTTTTACTAAAATGAAGCTGATCATGCTACAGTTTTTACACCATGCTCTCCTTTATAGTCAGGGTCTTGTCTATCACTCTGCTTACAAAACGTTGTAGAAGAATATAACCTATTATTTCACAAGGACAATTGGTGCATCTGTCTAACTTAATTAGATACATCCTGCACCCATTTACTCAGCTGAGACTTTCTGTTCACAACTCTGGATGTGGTTATTTTGAAGATTAGCAAAAGAAGCTCTGATTATGGCCTTCTGGCCTGGAATGCTTTTCTTTGAGGATAACGGACAGCATGACATTTAAGACCTCAGGAAACTTAAATGCTGTGTGTGCTCTGCTCATGCTGCTTAATACTTTCTTACTCAGAGACAAACGGAGTTGCTGTCACTGCAAATGCCATGCCACCTCACGTCTGGGGAGTTGTTTACTTCTTGCAACTATTCACAGCCTGAAATACAAGCCTACATTTATCCCTTCTATACTGTTTGAAAATGTGCTTTTAAATGCATCATATGTGTGAATATTCTTATTTTTCCAGACAGGACTCTGAGCGTTGTTGAAAATTTATCCTTGTCAGATTAAAAGTTTGAATGAATAGTCACCCCAAAAATATTCATTTTGTCAAACTTTGGTGCTATCATGCACCACCTCACAGTTTTTTTTGTTCATCTATTTGTAATGCATCTATTTTGGTCATCTATTTGTAATGCAGAATTTTAACTTCTAAATTCAGTCCAACAAATCACAAAGGCTATTAAATGAATATTTATCCTTTACTTTCAATCATGATAGCTTAATCTCCAAGCTTCTATGAGCAATTTCTTAATTTCTCTTTGAGAAAACCAAATTACACAGACAGTTGTAATGCGAAAAGGAGACCATAATTCTGTTTTGAGAAGATAGTGTTGACAGATCAGCCTGCATGTGCAACTTAAGTATTGCAATATCCACATAGGCTATAAAAACGACTAGCCAAATATTATTAGATAAAGCAGTATTTATTCACTGAAAGAGGTTTTCTGACTTGCAAATAAATCACAAAATATCAGAGTTTTGCTTCAAGTCTTTCCACAGTTTTCTGATGATTGTTTGGATTATTTTGAAAGTATAAATAGCTGGCTACTTTTCCTAACTGATGTTTTAAGTTTTTGCAGAATGAGAAGTGGGAAAATGGGGAAAAACATGATTGGCATTTGCAAATACTAATAAGATCAGCAGATTAGTAGCACAACCATGGCCAAGATGATTTGAAAATATATTTTCCACTTTGTAACTGAATTTTTGTAATGTGTTTTTGAATTGTATTGGGATTAAAATGTGGTCTACCTTCTCAGAAATCAGCCAGGCAAAACAAACAGCAAGTCCTTCCCTAGAGAGCATCATTCAAATCATCAATTTGTAATGAAATACCTGAATTTTAACAAAACATGCATAATTAATTCGGCAAAATAATTGCCCAGTTCTAGGAACAAAGAGTCTGTCAAAGAATATATTGTGGAGATGGAATTTATGTAGAGAATTAATCTCCGTACAAGCAAATGGACTTTTTCAATTTTCCCTATTAATATGCCAGTATCTTGCAGACAAAGAAACTCTTTTCTAAGTATGACTATGCTCTTTAACCCAAGATGTTTCCTTTTCATATTGACTCACAAAATCTACTACTGTAAGTAAATGTAAGACATTAACTTTCTGCTTATACATGATGAGCATGTTAAAATCTCCATTTAGTTCACAGAAAGAATGTTTTGTCCAAATTTTCCTGCTTTTCAGTTTTTGTTCAAGACAGCAATTTCAGAGAATAATAACAATAAAAAAATAATGGCTAGAGAAACATTTTTGACCATGCAGTTTGTCTTTGTCTGTATAGACTGCATAACTTTATCTCAAGGCTGTATAACTTAATTGTAATTTAATCATTCATTTATCAGCCCCAGTGGTGTCTGATTGAGATAACTGGTGCATGGCTTGAAAAGCTGTGGAGGAACAGCCTCTCTGGAGGGGCTGGGGTAAAGCAGAGTAAACTCCCAAGACTGTGAGTTGCCAGAGAGCTGGAGGCAATCAGGCAGTGGGTAAAATTGACCTGGTACTTGGCTCCCAGTTTGAGGCATTGGGTGGGTAGGTAGGTCTTTTGTCAGTTTCTTGTAAAAATCCATCATTTTGACTGAAGTATTTGCATATCAGTGTTAAATTCAGCCACTGAAACCTGTTAGGCCTGTGTCCAGCAGTCATTATTCCCATAACAAAAGTCAAAAACAAGTGTTTTGAATGGAATAACTTTAAAATATTTTTTTTCCCTTTTTCCTCCTTTTGGATGATGAAATTCCCTCTCTGCTCTCTGGAAGCGTGCTATGTTCTTGCTGAACCTAGCCATCAGTCTGCTCAGCTGCAGTTCTTTAAACCACTGTGTGATGATAAGTTGCGTTGGGTGTGAGATGGGTTGCAGAGCCAGCTCTACCACCTCCTCACTGCTTAAAAAGGCATAAAACATCTCAAAGACACAATTTTATTACTATTTTTGTCCTCTTCTTGATCACGGAGTTACCTGAGTAGATGCCTGGGCAGTGCCAGCTAGGGGTATGTAGAGGTGCCTCTTACTGCATAGACCACAAACTATTTTCTTTCTTGCCAGTGCAAATAGTCCTCAGATTCCCAAGAAGTATCAGAGCCATAAAGTAATAAGTATGACACCAAAATCTTGGCTTAACTCCCTCCCCACTTTTGCCTTTGAATGTAAGGACATTTCCTTATGTCAATTCACCTGCTGCATCAATTTCTACAGCTCCTAGCTTGTGGTTTGCCTTACACTTGTCTTTTGTCTTCTTCTATTCATTTAATGCATATTACAGCAAGCCAATTTTTTTAAGCTAGTCTGACTTTCTTTCCTGAAAACGGACGTGTGCTTTTGGGTAGTGAGTTGAGTGTTTGTAAGTGACTATTATCATTAATTTCCTGTTTTCTTTTTTGAAACAGGTACAATTAAAATAGTAATATCTCTAGTAGGTGTCTGGACTTCAGAATGCAAAGATCTTGAATGCTGTGGCATCTGCATGAAGGTTATTCAGGCTGTGAAACCTTCTTCTGTATCTTTTACGGTGAAAAATATCCTCGATGAATACATTCAGTGTACTTTTTTGGGGGTATCATTTTTCTTTTTTGTTGTTGTTGTTTGCCTTGAATTTTGGAAAGGATCCAGCTCTTCTGCCCGAGTTGCCCACTTTACTAGATCTTTTCCATAATCCCAAGCTCTTTTTGTGAAATCAGCTTCACTCTACCTGTACTTAACAAGACTAAGTGGCAGGGTTTCCATCAGAATGCCTCACTCATTTTCTTTGGTCTGGGTGTTTGGTGAAAAGTTCTTTCTTTAAATGAAGTATGCTCTATCACAGAAATGAAGTTGTGTTGTGTACCATGTACTAGTAATTCCTTATCACCTGTACTTTTCCATTCTTTTTCTTCTTGATTGGTTTTATCTGACTTGCTGCTGGTAGGTATCTATTCGTTCCAGTGAAACAGAAGTCAGCTTTAGAGGCAGCAAGCAAAATGAGTCAGAGAAGGTTTCAATAAAAACAGCTCATTATCGTTTGGATTTTGTCCTATGCATAAAGAAACAGGATATAGCCGATAGCCTGCCCTGCTGAGTCTTTTTGCCTTTTGGCCTCTGAAATGCAATGGCTGCAGAGATGACTGGTGTCAGCTAATGAGCTTTACTCACAGTCAGATCTCAAATGGGAAAGAAAAATTGCTTTTTGCACCCATGAGATTGTTTGTGTGTGTATTTGCATGGATCCAAAATCTTTTTCTGGCAGGACATTTGAACATGAATGTGCATGTGTTATTATGTTGGTAACTGACTATAATGAGTAACTACTTGGCATTTAGTTTTTAATAGGTTATTGTGATGGCAAACAACTGCAAGAAAGATACAGAAATGCAGACAACACTTGTCTAGCTGAAACACCACAGAGCTTATTATCAATATTCTTCCAGGTATGTGAATGGTTCCTAGCCAGGACAAAGCAGCTATTCATTCTCCTCCTTCTGTCCCAAACTATAATGCTTGGTGTGTAAATTTGTTGACTGTTAGAGATTCCTCTAGCATTAAAGGAAATACATAAATACACAAATGGACTGTCATCCGAATGTTTATGGAGGTAGGATGGTAGATTGTAATACCTCCTTTGGAGAAGACACCTGTGCAGCATGTAACTGAATCTTGACAGAGATAGATCTGAACAAGAGCTATCACATTACCAATCTTCATTTAATAAAAAGGCCTAAGCTTTTCTAAAAGCTTATTATTTGGGTACGTTAAATGACATGGCTTGTATCTTTTTGTCATCGCCTCTGTAGGAATTGTGTGACAATTGCATATGTTGTTGGCTATGAAGACTGTTTTTAAGAAAGGGGTTTAAAAATCAATAAGGGCAACTTACAAAGCCAGGCTTCAGTGGAATATGTTTTTCTTTTGATGTTAAGAGCTTGTAAAGATACAGATGTTGTCCAATGATCACTTAAAGCAGAATTTTAAAATTTTAATTAAGGAAACAAAAGCAAGCAAAGTAAAAGCAAACAGAATACAGTGATAGCCTCGCTAGGGATTTTAACACATTTATTACTGCATAATTTCCTTTACTCCCTTGAAATTCTGCTGTCTTGGGATCACTTAATTTTAATGACCTGTTTTTTTTTCAACATTCAGCAATAGTGTTTACTTCTCTTGTCAGTTAATTCTACATTTTTTTTTTTTTAACAGCAGCTTATTTTCTGTAACATTGTCTTTACCTTATGGCACAATTTTTATCTGTTTGCTTTGCATTCTCAGCAGAATGGGAAAGCAATGAACACTTAAGTGGAGCACCATGAATTTCTTGATTATGTTTCCAGATTTACAGGTTGTTTGGTAAGTGGTTTTGAATCACTTTATTATAAATGCTCGTGACAGGTTCTATTTATGTTTTAAATGAGATATACAATGAAATATTCAGGTTTTGGAAATAGACAAAATGGTCCTTTAATTCTTAGCAGTATACTGGTGAGTCAGTTGTTCATATTAACAGTACATCTACAGATATTATGCATGATACCTTTTACTAGGCAACATACAGATACAGATGCCTAATGAGAAACAGCCCTTGCACCCAAAATGGGAGGCAACAGGTAAATAGTGAAGAGAATACCAAAAGTATAAAGCCCAAAGCAGCACGTTGTTGTTGTCAGTCCTGAGTGTGCAGAAAGAAGGAGAAATCTTGAGAAATCTTCAGGTTGTTTCTAGTTCAAAAATGAAGAAGCACTGAGTTCTTTTTATTTGCCTTGAGCTCTTAAACGTGGTTTTGGAACTTCATCTAGATCCAGGACAAGTGCAAAGCAGAATGTTTTTATTTAGAGTGTAAGAGATGTGGCATATTAAGGATTGGGTATTGACCTGGTATATCACCCCTCCCACATCTCTTCATGTTACTTGACTGCAACTGTGGAGCAATGACAGTGCTGCTGAAAAAAAATACATGTCCACACCAAACAAATGGCAAACACAGTGAGCTGCTATCTGTGGCATCTACTGGTGTCTGATGCTCCTGCAGTCCCCTGGGCAAAGGAAATGAAGGTTGTTCTCTCAGCAGAATTGTGCTGTCACTGTACAGCTGTACCTCATAAGCTAAAGAAAGCAGTCAGTACCAGCTTCATGGGACCTTTGTTACTGCCCATCTTTGTTTATGGAAGGCCTAGAGTATGGGGTAGAAGAACACTTCTAATACTGCATGAAACAGTTTGTTACAGATCAGGACTGAAGAAAATGGCCAAAAATGCAGTTGGAGCCCTTGGCTGAGCTATGGGGAGAGATGTTTTCCTTTCGTTTATGGAGCCAGGGTGCTGACAGCTTTAGAAGCACATGCCCAGAGAGATGAAACATTCATTACTTCCTCAGTAGAGAGAGAGGAAAAAAAAAAAAAAAAGGAAAGAAAAAAAATGCAGACCCCAGAGTGCTACCAAATAGGAGATTAGAGAGTTATTTCTATGTGTCATCTGCTAGTCTGGCACATGTGGTTGAAGACTTGATTTCTTGTTAATCAAATAGCCAGGAATGGCTGATAGCAGTTATCAGGTCCTGAACACCTGTAAGCGTTGTCTAGTAGATTGGAGCAGAAATACTTCTCTGGAGGATTTTGCTCAGTCCTCAGAAAAAGCAAGCTTCTTTAAGCTCCTCTAAAGGTCTCTCTTCACCCTGTCTGAAAATCTGGAAGTGTCCTGGTGTTGAGCAACAGTTTGGGAATGAGGCCTGGGGAGGAGACACAAGGTGCTTCACCTTTGGTGAACTCCCTGCTTCACCCCAACCAGCCTCTTCTGCAGCATGCCAAGAGGGCAGAAGGAGGGGGTGTATGGTGAGGGGAAAGGAGGGGTTGCATGGGTACCAAAGCTGAGGGGATTGTTAACAAATGGGTATTATCTCAAGGTAGTTCTGGGTAAGAGAGGGATGTGTATCATGCTACTGGCTGTTTGGTGACACCCAGAATAATTTGCTATCAACAGAACAGCCAGTGATCCTCTGTTTGGACTCCAACAGCTATTGGAAAGGTTGGTATTTGCATACTGAGAGTGTTTATTACACCACAGCACAGAAAGTTTTAGAGTGTGGGTAAACCACATGCGTTCACTGGCTTTCAGAAATTTCTCTATTAAAACTGTGAAAAGATAGCATAGCGGTAGGAAATCTTTGTTCATCTTTTTCTTCTCCACATTCACAGAAAATATCTCTAAGGTCATCTTCAAGACTGTAGGCTCTAAGCTAGCTCCCTGCCCACAGTGTGGCAAATAATAAATTTTTGTAGTTTTCAGTCAACTTTTCTGGTTCTCAGCTGCTGCTGCAGATTCAGACCAGAGTGTATACAGTGTATAATGTCAGAATGTATAGAGTATTTAGTTCTGTTTAATGCAAAATGATATAACAAACATTTTGATTCATCTCTGGAAACTGAAGTTTTCCTAATGCTAAACCTAAAGTACACTGTCATGAGAAAGCAGAAAGCTAGAGAATTGTGATCACAGCTGTTATTTCCATGTCTTGTTCATCTAAGAAGTTGTGTTGACAGACATGGTATCTTCTCCCAACCATTAGGGACTTTTCTTTCTCTTGATGTGATTTCTATAATTTGCATTCAAAATAAGGAAGGTGGTGGACCAGTGGTTTTTTTTTTTTATTATTTTTTTTTTTTTTTTTTTATTCTCATGCAAGTTGTCAGCTCAGATTTCCTTACCTCTGGCCATAGAACTACTTTATGAGCCATTGTCACCGATGTGCTCTGTGCAACTGAGCACCTGCAAGCCTTGCTGAGGTATAGCAGGATATTTAGTAGCTTTTTAGTATTAGTATCAGTTTACTTTCTGAAGAACAGTCCACAGAGTTTCACGTTTCAATCAAATTGATAGCTGTATGTGAGGAAAGCAGTCGAGGCATGGTAAAGAAGAAAAGATCTCAGGTGAAAGATAGGCCAGGAGGATTCTGCCACAGGCTTGCAATCACTTAGCACCATTCACCCACTGTTGGAGACAGAAATTAAAATATTCTCTCTGGCATAATTAGCACAGGCAGAGGACTTTGCTGTAGCAGAGCTAGAGACAGCCACAAGGAGGAATTTCCTGAAGCTAAGTATCTCCTGTGGTTAACATGAGCACGCCCATCACTGATGAACAGGGAAACTCACTACATGAGTTGTCTGCTAAAGGAATCCTGAAGTGAGAACAATAGAGGAGCCTTCAGAAGACGTGTCTTCCTTTCTGTCTAGCATACCACCACAGGCAAGTGAAAACTGCAGAAAATATAACTGACAGAACTAGTTTACTGTCACTGAAGATGGCAAGAAGAGGAGAAAGGATACTGTAATCAGTTATAGACTCACAGGCTGCAAATCCTGCTATTGCAAAAGTGGAATAGAAGAACTTCTGGCTCCAGTTGCAGTGGTGATGTTGGACTTCTGTTCTTGTGAAGGACAGCATGTTGTGAATTCATGCCAAGATTTTCAAAAGTGATTTGTGGGTAGGCAGTCTCCACAGCTTAGGAGCCTGCTGCAAGTATCTAAACCAATGCTGAGGGAACAAAACACCTAAGCATGTTTAACAGTTAAAATTAAAAATAATAATAATAATAATAATAATATGTTTGCACTGTCATGGATGTGAACTTCATCATGATTCATGTCAATAAAACTGTGGAGAATTCATGTTTACAGGACACAGAAATTGGCAATTATAGAGCAATTTCTTGAAGAGGTGTAAAGAGTTTTCTTCACCATTCTATTTGACTTAGTGGCCTTTACCTAGAAAACTGCTTATGTGACAGAAATTTCCTGGCCTTTTTTATGTAATTCAGTACTTGAGATGTGATTTATTCTACAATAACCTGTGTCATCTGGTATGTAGCATCACACAGTTTAGGCAGAAAGTAATATCCATTTCTATGAACTATGGACAATGGACTATGAAGAATCAGGTTTGATCCAGTAAGTACATTTTAGTCTTGCTTAGTTTTCTCTAACATGGGATCAAAATTAGCATTACATCTACTTTCATAGGAATGCCGAGAAGTTGTGACAGCTAAAGAAATGATTCCCAGAGACAGGCAGGGAGAAAAAGGAGAGATGTATTAAAGATGGACTCCTTTTGGATCCTGAGTTCTTGAGATTCATGAAGACTGCCTACAATTTCATTTTTGGATGGGAATGGAAAAAGGTTTTGGTAGGATCTATTTTCTTTCTTTTTTTTACTTGTATGGACTGTTGAAAAATCCACCTGGTGTCTTAGCTTCCTTCACCTCCCAGTTTTCCTATATCCTCTCTTTGAAGTCTTTCATGTCTTTTTGACTTTTTCCATAACCAAATGGAGTTTTTTCTTTACAGTTACAGGGCCTCTAATTGCACCCTACCTTGTCACAGACCTGTGTCATTACAGTTTTCTCAATACTTCCAGCCTCACCTCTTGTGCTTCTTTCATATTTTCAAGCTGTTTGGTTTGCACTCTGTAAATATGAACATCTGCCAAATGCCATACATCTGCAAAACCTCTTATCCCAGAAACTATTTCCCTCTTTCATGCTTAATGCCAGACCCTTTGTGCTCAGGTGCCTGTGTTATCTTCTGCATTGTTTACTCTCTTTATTCTTCATTCTGTCTTCATTTTGCAGTCAATGTCCCAGTAGAGGTGAGTCACTACCAACAGGAGAGCTGACATCCATCAGGTCCAAACCTGCTAACTTCTTCCATTATGGCAAAGTGAGGCTCACTAAGCCCTACCTGATCTCACCCACTGTGGTAGGACTTTAGACTCTAATAATGTATGTGCATTCATTTAGACTTGTCTCAGCTTTCTGCCTGTTATATATCTCTGCACACATGCAGAAATTTAGGGCTAGCTTAGCCACTCCTTTTTCTATACCCTCTTCCCCCCCAAAATAAATATTTTCTTACAGATCTTGAAAGCCAATATCAACTTTTGTTTGAATGCTTGTCCCTCTGTGAAAGACATTTACCATTTTTAATGTTTCTCAGGAAACAAATGTGTCCAGTGTAGCCTATTTATAGTGATTTCCTTCATATCATTGTTTTTCACTTCAAAAAAAAAAAAAAAAAAAAAAGGAAGCACTATAAAACATAATCACCCCAGTACAGTTTATACTTAATTGGTTCCTTTTTCTTTTGCTACACAGGTATGAGCAGGGTCAGAGTTGCACCAGAAGAGAGACAAACCATGACATGAGGATGATGGTGGGGGGGACCTCCCTGACAGGGCCACAGCCCCATGCTAGCAACCAAGAAGAGCAGAGGTGGTCCAGTCCAGGGTCATCCACAAACTGGAGACCTCCAGAGCAGCTCATAACAATGAGGGAGATCTGAATTCAAGCCAAGAGGCCAAACCAGTAAAGCAAGATCAGCAAAGCCACGTATGACAGAGCACTTCAGCACTGCTCAGACAAAAGCCCAGGTCTGAATTAACACATGATTTCAGAGTGATTAGTTTGAGGTCGTTTGTACCTAACAAAATGCCACTAGCTTTTGGGAGGGAGGATTTTTTGTGTTTCTGTAGGGACATTATTACCCTGATCACGCTGATCTTTTTCTTTAAAATAGAAAATGAGGCAATACAATATGTTTAGTATTTTAAGCATACCTCTATTATCCACTTACATAATGTACCTCTGATTCCAATCCAGTGTTTGTGTTAACAGGACATTTTTCCCATTCTGTGTAATTTCTTTTTAATGACAATAGAGAGCTCTTAACACAACCAATTTTGATTTCATATTATTCTTTATCATAGTGAAAGTTTTCTTTTGAACCTCTGCTACCATCTCTTCCAGTAATTACTAACTCCCTTATCCTTCTTTATTCCTGTATTTTTTTCCAAAGAGATATTATGAGTATTACCTGTTCGTTGAAGTATTCTTGAATATGAATGCAGTACGAATGTTTGTTCTGTGGGAGGATTCCCACTACTGGGGGTCTGAGCACAAATAGAAGCAGCTTATTATTCTGTCTAAATGGTCATACCTGTGGAAGTAGGGAGGAAGAGAAATAAACTTAATAGCCTCAACTTCTAGACCCTGTATAGCAGTACAAAATTTGGTGACAACGTTGTTTTATAGCTGGTTGTAACTCATGAATACTTCTGGTTCCAAGGACAGCGAATTGCTAATTCAAGCAAGTGGTGCCAAGTTCTCCGTACTGATCTTATATAATAGAAATAAGAGCGTAACTAAGTACCAGATACTCTTGCTTTTGAATCAGTCACTTAGTGCTAATGAAAAAGTCAATATTGGGTATGTCCTAAAAAGTCTGCTTGTAAGCATTCTGGGAATGTACAGTAGAAAAAGAAGAAACCTAGGTCTGCTCCTGCATTTATTGAAATAAATCAGTTGTTAGAGAGCACCTCTTGCCTTGAACAGATATAAAAAAGACTTGGAGAGGGTTAAGGCAGGTCAGATTCTAAACCAGTCCTAAATAGCTGCTAATGTGGGGTTTCCCATGTTCAAAAAATGAGAGGAAATAAGAGAATCTCTTGAATACAACTCAGTTTGGTAAGCCTTGAATTTTTATGGTTAAACTCTCAGCTACCAATTGAAGGTATCTTGATGTCTAAATGGCTGTGTGGTTTTGAATCACATAACCAAATAGGTGGACTTTTCACTATTGCTACTGGAATCACAACAACAAACAAGAAAGCAGAAAAAACAGTAAATGAAATAATTATCTAATTGTGGCAAGAATCATCAGGAATCTGGAGGATGAGATCTCTTCAGCGACATTGGATTACAAATGTGCGTTTTAAGTAAAGGAAATGAGAAAATGTTGATGGCTGTATTTTCAACTAGAAAGTGTACTCCTAGCAAAATTGGAATACCTCATGAAATCCTGTCAGCTTGTACAAATTTCTTTGCCTTTTCTCTATATCCTTTCAGTTCCTCCCCCACAGGCTAATTACTTCACAAGGAACTGTTTGCAGAATGAAATGTTACTTTTAAAAATACTTTTTTCTTTCACTGTTTTACAATTTATGCTACATAGTTCAGTTTCAGTGGGTTGTTTTTGTTGTAGCATTCAGAAAACATTCTGAAATTCAGTTTTTAAAAAGCAAACTTTTTAGTTTTGAAATAGTCTTTAAAGCATAACTTCTGCATTTAGCACAGGTTAGTGTCTGGGGAAGGCAAACCATTTAATGGCTTATACTTCAGTATCCTTGCATAAAAGTGAAATGCTGAGGCTGTCTTGAGACTTACCACCTTGAGTCAGACAAACGCTTGGGGGCATTTTTATGCCTTCCTAGCATTTATTTTGAGCACGTTTTTCAGTGCTTTGCTGAACTGGGATGAATTCAAGCACACACTTGTACATAAAAATATTCTCAACAGTTTGCTCAATCATTCAGAAGCACAGGAAGATACAGGTTAGAAGGGACCTCCGGAGGTCATTTGATCCTTAGCTTTAATCAGAAAACATCTTTGGCAAATGCTTTTGGAGAAAGAAAAGAAAATACTGCAAAAAGAAATCGTCTCAATTATTAGTATATTAAATGTCACTCTGCAACCGATAAATGACATGACCTGCATGTCATGAAGCAGCCAACAGGGTGTATCCATTTAATTTGATTTTTAAAGAGCATAGTTTTATGTGACAAAATATATGATTCAAATTATATTTCTTGTTGCAGTGAAACAATCTATCTTTCAGAGATTTGGTAGTTGTTTGTAACTAGAATCCAAAATCAGAACAGATTGTTATCAGACCCTGGATATTTTTCACCAGAAATCTCTGCATTTGAGTCACATATATATGAACAGTGCCATAAGCAAATGACAGTCCAGATAGAGCTGTATATGGTTTAGCCTTTTGTGTAAGAATGGGGAGACATAGGTATAAACTTCAGGAATCCAGACAAGTCAAACTTTGTCAGGTAAAACGGGTCTCATTTTCTTAAAGTACAAGTGAAGGAAAAAGGACTGGATGGAAGAGATGCAGGAGCTGCGGAATACCTAGGATTCCATAAACCCTTTGTAATGGGATTTTCAACAGAGCGCAGCAGGGTGAGGCATCCATATTTGATTAGATCCTTTGAAAACGCCAGCCTAGCTATAATGCATTATAAACAGAAAACTGCAAAATCAGGGTTGTTGCTGCAGTTTTTTCCCACATTACTTCTTGGATATTTTCCTTATTTTATGGTAGCTCAAAAAGGTACAAAGTTTGTGGCAGCACACCTTGAGAAGCTGTCCATTTTCCTTGACTCTGTAAATCTGTCAGCATCAGAAAGGTACTCCAGTTTACTTGAAGGACTGCAGTTAGATGAACAAGGATGCCTTCTAAGCACTAGGGAATGACCTTACCTCATAATTGGTCCCCAGAAATCCTCACAAGCTAACACATGGTGATGATCTAATCTCGTGGCAGATCTGCAAAGGCTGATGCTTCCCCTAACCTGCATGTCTCCTTGATTTCAGGAGCCTCACTGAGATGCTTCTGGTGCTGCTTTTGTATGTGCTGAGCTCTGTCAGACTGAAGAGGCCCTAACAGCATTTTCTCTCCTGCTACTACTAAGTTGCAGTATTTTAGGTGACTTATACTCCTCTCCCCCGCCCCCACCCAAATGATAAACAAAAGCAAATTGAGATAACCATTAAAAATGCCATTTATCATCATTTATTTCTCAAATTTTCACTACTATTTATTTCTCAAGCTGCAACAACAATTAATATCACAGAATTAACAAGAAGGAAGGAACCAGAAAAGTGAGCAAAGAGAATGCAACTGAAGATGCTTTTGCCATTTGGTAGGAACTGGTTGGTGTTCAGAAAGTCTGAGTGGAAGTAATATGAGTACAACCACATGAAGACCTAGGAACAGGTGAGCTAAGTTCAAATTTTCAGACTGTATCTCCAATATCTGAGTTACTGAGCGTAATGGCATAACAAATTGACAGGTTCTAGGAACAGGCTTATGCTTCACTGAAGCACCTAAAAGCGTAGTACCAAGAGTCCATTGCTAAACAGAAATAGAGTACAGTAAATCAAGAAGTGGGTGTATTGGATTAGTTTGGCTTTTAGTGGAGGACTTTTTTTATAAATTTCATTAGGAGGTGTTTTAGTCTATAGATAAACATACGTCTTAATGTAACAATAAATTAATATATTCTAAGGGAATAGTTTGGTCTGGGTGCCACAAGGAGCAGATGCTCCCCACAGAGGCTGAGGGGTGCTGTGGGGCTGGCAGGGCAGGCTCCTCACTAGCCAGGGCCTTTCCTGCTGCCCCCAGTCAGGGAGCTGGATGTGAAGCCAGGTTTGGCTGAGAGTGCAGATCATCAGAGAAGTTTATGGTGATGAGGCAGGTCTGAGATCAGGCCGGGAAGTCCGCTCAGGCCCATGCCAGGCCCAGGTAGTGCTGCAATGCAGTGAGTGCAGTAGTTTCAGTGAAGGATGAACACTGGCAGTGTCAAAGCAGCTCCCGGTGCTGGCTGTGGTGTCCCCACAGCTGTCTGAGAGCCTTTCTTCAGGGTCACCATTGGGAAGGGGGATGCCTTTGGCTGCATGGCTTGGAGTTGTCCTGAGCCCCAGTAGTCGAAACCCAAGGAAGGGTCATGTGCTCAGGGCCCTGCCAAGTCTCACGATCCCCTCCACTATCCAGCTACATGGTCTAGCTGGATGCTACACCAGCAGTGATATTTTTGTTGTCTGATATCAGAAGAAAGTTGTAGGTATTAATAACAACTAGCCTTACAAGCTGAAATGTTACCATAAACGTTGTTCAAACAACTTTGTTTCAACCACTCTGAGAAATTCATAGAAGAAAATGAAGGAATGTTCTCCTCTCCATCTGTGAGGTATAATTGTGTCAGGGTACATAAACATAGTTCTCTTTTTCTCTTACTTTGCAATAAAGGGAAGGTAATCCCATTTTAATCAGGTCTTTGCTGCAGCTCATTTCAAGAGCAGTGAGTCATCACTGACTGCAGGGGGGTTGTCCCTGGCTTAAGCTGGTGACAAAGAAGGCTGAATTTTGCTTCTTTCTTGTATTAAAGTTCAGGTAGTATGCAAGTTGCATATCTTTTTCTAAACAAACTCTTTGACAGTTTTATTTTGTTAGAAATCCCATACAGAACATGAATTTCACATCCCAGTAAAGAAATTCTGCTAGACATGAATCTTTTAGAGAGTTCTTAGCATGTTTCACTTAATCTCATCATTGCAGGACTCTTCGAGATCCTCCATCATCAAATCTTGCTGGTTATTCATCCAATTTCCTTTCCGAACTGGCTTCCCCTCCACCTTGGCATGTTGACAAGCTTGATCCTGGGGTGTCTGGTAGGTGGCAGCTGGCAAAATGGCATTGCTTTGGCCTCGCTGGGAATAGATATCCCTGTGAGTGATCTTCCTAGAGCAGAGCTGAAGTTTAAAGGCTGCCTGAAAGCCTCTGCGAAAGTTTTCATTAAAGAAACCATAGATGATGGGGTTGACGCTGCTGTTGAAAAAGGCCAGCCAGTGAGCAAAAGGATAGATATAAATGTTTATGATCTGCAACTGGACATCTGACAGGTTGGTGTAGTCTGAGAGCATCATCAGAGTCCACAGAGGAAGCCAAGACAGGGTGAAAAGCAAAGCTACGATAATGAGCATTTTAATGACTTTTTGTTTCTTCTTAGACACGCTGTGTCGCTGCTCCTGGCTGTGCTTTCCCACTGTCGGCATTGCTGTGTTAAAGAGAGCAACGCCTATCCTAGCATACATGATAACAATGAGCAACAGGGGAGCAAGATAGATGTTGGCAAACAGAACCGTTGTATAGATCTTTCTCATTCCTGCATTAGGCCAGTTCTCCCGGCACCAATATACAGGGCGGGTTTCGTTGCCATAGCCAAGGATTACCCTGAAATGCTTCTCTTCTTGTACCTGCAACATGACTGCAGAAGGACACATGATTGTAATGGCCAGAATCCAGATGACTGTTATAATAATGATTGCAGTTGAGATGGTCAGCTTCTGTTTAAATGGATAAACGATGCATCGAAACCTGCAGCAAAGACACCCAGGGGTATATGTGGAGTAGATGTTAGAGAAAGCTTAATTAAACAGGCAAACACATACATGGTTTAAAAATTTCATTCTTTTTTGAACTAAGGGTGGAATCAACCTGCATAAACCAGTGGAGTTGCATTTAGTTGTTCCATTTAAGAGTTTCGTTGAGAAAAACAATCTTTTTTTTTTTTTTTAAAAAAAAAGTCACATTTATTGTTACAATTTCTTTGCTATTATCTGTCTCCATATCAGCCTGCTGCTGCAGCTTCAGTTAACTGTGGCAGCAGGTACCAGTGCTTCTGTTATCTTTTCAATTAGCTTAGTAGCTGGGGAGCTAACCAACTCTAGGCAGCCAGGTATAGCCCAGCTGTACCTTTTTTAAGAGATACCAGTTGAGGAACAAATTGCTGTGACTGCTCTTTAGACGTTGGCATGCTTTTTTTTTTTTTTTTTTTTTTTTTTTTTTCTAGATTTAGGAGCTACACCAATTTTAATCTATTGGAGGATTGCATGAATTAATGAATCCACCTCAGTATGATCGTGTGGCCTGAGGAAGATGGAAGTGACAGTTTGCCATTTCTGCGTCATCTTACCTGTCTACAGCAATTGCAACCAGAGTGAAGACAGAGGCAGAGACAGAGATTCCTTGGACCATCCCACTCATCTTGCAAACTGTACTCCCAAATGGCCATCCTGGAAGGAAACAGGCTATTGAAATTGCCTCCATTTCATTGCGGCACTATTCTTACATGCATAAGAGGAAATCTTTGCCCCAGAACTAATACTACATTTATTTTGCTTTGGCAGGACATAGTAGGAGTTAAGGAGTCAAAAGTAATGTAAACAAATGCTTTGCCAGATGCCTAGTTAAGTTTCTGATGCTCCAAAAAGCAGCAAAACAACATGTGTTTTAACATCCCATTAAAATGGGATGTCAAGATAAGAAAGGGGATTGACCACTACAGTTGATTTCTCTGTTCATGTGTCTCATAGCATCCACTGAGTCTTCCTAACGTATAACCTAGTAGTGGAATAATCCATTGCTATAGATGTTGGTTGTGGAAATCAGCAAGGACAGCCCCTGTCAGAAGATGGGTTAGAGGCTTGTCTTCCTCACCTGTTCCATCCCCTAACTTGAAATGCCTATGGAGCTCCCTCAGAAATGGTAGTGTGCAAGCGGGGCTAGTGATGTCTTGGTTTAAGGTGAGCTTTGTGCTTTGTCACTAAACACATTGCATAGTGAACCCCTTGAGTCCAACCTGCAAAATGAGGGCTTTACATTTGCCCCTAGCTTTCTCACTGGGGTTTGGATTCTGAATGCCAGGGACAGAGTAAAAGAGCAATTTGTGTTGGTCACTGTCACATGCACTTAACACTTGGGTTCCTCAGGGAGGACTCAGAAATTAAGGCAAATCCCCCTCAAGCCCTTTTTGCTATGTGGTGTGAACTGTTGTACCTGCTATGATGTTGTCCAGAAGGGTGGTGGGCATGCAGAAGATTCCCACCAGTAAATCGCTGACAGCCAGGTTTAAGATGAAAAGATTTGTGACTGTACGCATGTGTTTGCTCCTCAGAACAATATAGCAAACCACTCCATTGCCAACCATACAAAGCAGGAAGATTAAGAGGTATGAGACGATGAAGATAGCTGCCACTGAAGGTTGATGAAGATAGAAGTCCACGTAGGAGACATTGCCTTCGAAGTAGAGGTACTTGTATGTCCCATTATAACTCAGCAGATGAGGCCAATTGAATGAAGAATTTAAGTCCATTTTCTTACTCATGTTGTAATGTTCCTTGAAAGATATTTTTGAAAAGGTTGTTATAATATGTTTGAAATGGATTTGAAGAAATGTTACTACTTTTGGAAATTCAGTGTGCTGAAATTCATGCAAAGCTGTTTGTATACTCTTCTCTCTGCACCTTACTTTAACAGTCCATGTTCTGCATCCCCATCCTCCCCCGACAGGAAAAGCAACAAATACTATTAGTTTGATTAATGCAGGCATATAAAAGTGACCAGTACTAAAGTTTTTTTTTTTTTTTTTTTTTTCCTGCAATCTCCATAAATGAAATCCTTCCCTTCACAAAGAAGAGGAAAGCCAGACAGGATGTAAACAAGCCTATTGTGATGTGTCAAGTAAACAAAGAAACAGCCTAAGCAGTTTCTTTTGAGGGGGAAAAAAAAAAAAAAAAAATCTTGAGAAATCCATTAATTCAACAGCTTGAGTAATCTAATGTTTAGGGAACAGTGAGGCTGCTGAGCCATTAAAAACAGTAATTAAATCAAAGCTTTCAGAAGGCACCAACATTCTGCCTGAATGTATCCAAATTGAGTCCCATTTGACTGAAAAGGAGATATGTGTACAACTGATATTAGGCTCCAATTCATTTTGCTTTCCTGCTTACAATCTATGTAGATCAGGAGAAAAGTCAGGAAACATAGAATACTACTGTGTTTAAAATATATTGAAGCATAAGATTTGTTTTCTAGCTCTGCTGCTGAATTTGTGTGATTTGAGGGAATTCATAATCTCTTCACGTTGTGGTTTAATTGTTAAAAATCCTGGGTAATAGTTTCCTTTACAGAGTGAATACCTAATGTGGGAAAATATTAGAATATTACGTAGGAGGAGGTTGTACATAAGGGAAACCCGAGGAGGTTGTACATAAGGGAAGCAAAGTGCTGACTTTATCTCTTTCCTTATGAAAGAAAATTCAGAGCAGCCCTTTTTTGTGCAACTATGGTTTCAGCTGCCTCTCCAGATTCCAGATGCTGAAGGTGGTTTTCCCATACTTATGGAGTAATGAAAGAAGGTGATATTCTGCTGTCATTTCTTGTAGAGCAGCCCTCTCCCCAGAAAAAGAAAATGAGTGTTAGGTAATGTTGCCAAAAGGATGGGGTATTTTTCTTCATTCTTCTCACTGGGTTTTACTTAAAGACTTTCTAATTAAGATTCTGTCTCTGGCTGTTTTTCCCTGGTATATCTATTCACATCTGTTTGTCAGGAAAGTACTGATTTTTTTAAAAAATATATATTTTGCTTGTCAATGAAATTCAGCAACATCAAAACCTCAAGTGCTTTACTTCCAGTAGCAAATTCAGTAAAAAAAAATATTCTAGTATGCCCCATGTTTGGAACAAGCAGAGTAGTGAAAAAAACATAGTTTTATCATATCTTCTGTCTTATTAGAAGTCAGTAACAATACAATGTTTGCAGTGGATCTGTATTTTTATATATTCTTTATGTATTTTAACCAATCAGTATATACAAACTAACCGTACTAGTTGTATGTTCTCTTTGGTTGCTCTTATGCAGAAAGATATTTTTGATTTTTTTAAATTTCAAAATAGTTTCAAAACAATTGAAAATATTTTTATTCAAATATTTAATGTAACCAAAATTTTAACTAGCCAGAAATCAGAGTCAGCTACTGCAGGTTTTTTAATGCCAATTTTATTATTCACTTAAGAAAGCAGTTACTAATGAAATTGCATACAAACATGCCCAAGATGAACAGTGAGAGCAGAATTCAAAAATAAACATTAGGCAATAGCTTACACCGTTCATTTAATCACAGATTTGGAGCTATGCTTTATAAATCTCAGGAGATGCTCTGTCACTAAAATCCCATTTAATGCTCAGCATCTCTTGTGCTCCCTTTTGGCTCCTGACAAGAAATAGATTTATTGTTGCTCACTTTGCTCCTCTCCCCCAGACAGCTTCTTAGGTTAGTAAAGTGCAGAAGGCCAAGCTCTCCATGCCCAGGGAGATGACAGTCTAGATGAGAGGCAGTGCTTATCATATGCGTTTCCTTCACCAGGAAAGGTGGGGTGACCTTTCTGCTTGGCATGGCTATTCTGGGTGAGGTCCAATCACATACCAGCAATCTAAAATGCCAGCACTTGGCCTGTAGCTCTAAGTTATTTATAAGGCTGCCATCAACGGTATTAATCAGGTTAGAAATGTGAGGGTTCTTGGGTTCAGCCACCATTATCTGATGGCTAGTGCTGAGTATAAGCAAGAGTTTGGTTTAACAGTGGAGGTGTAATAGGAATGGAGCAGACGGAGCCAGTAATCTGACACTTGGTATATGTTTGGAGCAAACGAAGCAACAGATGAAGAAGGCCCCCTAGACTAATTGCTGCATTTCACACAGTAAACTCAACGGTGTGAGAAAATGGGACTTCTGCTCTACACAGAGCAAGCATGAGACTAGTGTTCTTGGTAGGAGTCACACCCAGCTTTTGGGTTTGGCAAAGAGTAGCAATCCAATCCCAACCAAAATTTTGGAAAAACTCAGGCCCCTTGCCCCGTCTCCTCTAACAAAAATAGATGCGTTTGACATCTTTTTTTTTGTTGGCTTCTCTGAGGTTCCACCCAAGTTCATGCTCTCCAACATTTCTCTGCAATCAGGAGAGCTACAAATGTATTTATCTTTACTGTAAATGGATGCTATTTTTTTCCATAATCCCTTGCCTTCCAGAGGTAGTGCTTTAAGGAAGACATTCAAGTTTGGGGAAGCTTGTGTTTGCCTCACACTGCATTCCCAGTCCTCGTGACAGACAGGACCTGTGCTGTCATGAAGCAGCACTACTGCTGAGGTAGGGGTGACTTTCCTTCCTTGCTTCCAGCAGTATGGCTTTTTGAGGGGTTGCTGATGATTTGAGGGAGAGGTTCTTTACCATGTTGTGGTAGAAGAACATGTTCTTCTGTGTAATAACAGGAGGAATATCTATGGTTCAGATTTTTATTGCTGCTTAGTTCCTTATATACACAACAGTTCACAGGCTATATAGGTCTTTGCTAGGCATTTTACAAGTTGCTACGCAGTTAGTACTGATATGAAACTTTGGTCCGGGAGTACAAAACCTTGTGGGTCATTCCTATGCAGTGGCAGTATTTTAATGAATTCAATTGAATTCCATTCATTAATACAACTGAAATTGTCTTTTCATATTAAAAGCATAATTTTAAAATATTTCATATATTATTTGGATGTTTTTCTTAGATTTCATCTCTTTCTGACAATGTGTTTATAAAGCAATCACTTTCACTCTTTTCAGTAAGGAACTCTGGAATAGTTTTTGTTTGTAACTGAACAAGAAATTGCAAACAACCTCAAGGCACAATTGGAGCTGTGCCTATTTGTCTTACACAGACTGATCACAGTTGCACGAATGAAACTTTGTACCACTGAAGCTGTACCAAATACAATGAACTTGCTGTACAAATACTGTATCTTACAGGAGATGGCAAAATACACAAATTTTTATTATATTGAAGCTGAGGGGGATAGGATTGGCTGGAAGAAGAAATGAAGGTAGCGCATTCTGTTTTAACAAGCTAAACAGACAGTGATAAATAATTGAGCGAGGACATGGCAGCGCAAGTCATCTAAGAAAAGGGAAAAAATAATGCAATGCATAAATATCATAAGATGATAAATAAAAGTAATTTGCTTCCACATGGTAATTTGATAAGGGCATGGCCTCAGTACTTTAATATGTCAGAGGAAAATCTGAAAAAAAAAAAGAGCCTCAACTATTAAAAAACTGCCCACACATTGTTTTTAAAACATGCTAGACTCATACACTAGTGAAATGTAAATAACAATGTCCACAGACAAATATTTCAGGATTAAGTCAGTGCAACCAGGACAGTTTTATGCCATCAAATATGGAAAATTAATTTTCCCATGTAACAATAAAACTCAAGGTAATTATGAAGTCAACATAATTACTTTTATGTTGGCCACACAGAAGAATTCTGGCAACCATGGGAACTAGCCAATTCTGTTTCACCTCTCTGTACAACTATTTGTTTCTGTTATCCTAATTTGTGCATGTGTAAAATCTCATCACAGAATCTTCTGAGGGCTTAGCAGAGGAAACTTTGAGGAACTTAAAATGTACTGTGGTAAGTGCCAAAAGAAGTGTTGTGTCTTTGTCCAGAGCTCTATGCTTAGTGATGGGTTAACTGCAGAAATTTCCTGGAGACCTTTTTCCTGGAAAATGAGAGCATCTCTGTTCTGCTGAAAAATGAGAAAATCCTTTCAAAATGCAGACATTGTGGGATGGAAAAAAAAAAAAAAAAAAAAAAAAAAAAAAAAAAAACACTCATTCTGTAAATACATTGAAAGCAAAAGACTAATGCACAGATTATCCTATACCTTAGTGGACCAGAAGTGTTACTGACAGAAGTCCAAACTGTTCATGCTTATAAAAACATGAGAAGGTCAATTGTGGACATTATTAGTAGTTATTTGTAACAATTAAGTGGGGCATGTAAAAGAACGTGAGAACAGCAAATGGCCAAAGATCTTTGCCTCTTTGCCTTTATGAAAAAAGATGTTTGGAGTAGGGGGAAAGACACCTATCGAAGCAGTAGCAAGGAACAAGGTCTAATTGCCAACCAGGCACTTTGGCTGCACATTACCATTTCACATGGCAAACAGCCTGAATTCAAAAAGCTGTTTCAAAAAACAAGGGCAACTTACAGAGCAGTACTCAGTGAAGAAGGAAAAAATGTGAACAACAAGTTGTGTGTCAATATTAGGTACAAGGATCTATGGTTTGTAGGAAGTTGCTAGCTGAAAGTCGGGCAGTAGCAGCATGACACTGCAAAACAAGTACTCTATAGTGCATAAGTGTGACAATAGTTGACTAAACAGAGGGGATACCACCAGTGTTGTTGATTACCTAGGGCTCACTTGATCTGTTGCATGTAGATTTGGTCGATTTAATTAAATGCACACTTGGACCTGGAGGAAGTGGAGGAAGTTTAAAAGAAAGCTACAGGGAAGATTGAGGGGCTCGGAAGTACAACAGAGGGAAACAGTGGAAGTTACAGGACCATTTCATCTAAAGGAAAATATTTTCAAAGGGATGGCAACACATTCTTCCATTTTATTAATGGTTTCAGAACTACATCATAGCATCTTACATTTCAAAGAGGTTGGATGTGAAGGGCATGTATCTGCAATACATTGTAAGCAGGACTCATCTTTCTCTTCTCTTTCGAAAGGAAGAAGTCCTCAACAGCCAGAGACCAAGTTCCAGCCTGAGGTTCATGAAGCATGCAACAGGCAGAAATGCAGAAACTGTTCCCAATAAAACAGAGCATCTGGATTTGCCAAGTGTCTTTGTCAAAAAAATATTTCATTACAGAGTACAATTAACTTCTTGGAACTTGTTACAAAGTATGTTTTAACTTGATATTGCACTTAATGGCAGTTTCCTTTACAAGCAGAAATGCTTAGTCTGTACTAATTCACAAATACCCTTAGTCTTAATTCATAACTACCCTTAGAGTTTGTTTGTAGCAATTCCAAATAGAGTACTTTGGAAGTCGACATTTCCTTTACCTTTTCATACATCTCAATTTCACGGTCATTTGTACAAAATACCTATGATTTTCTTATTTCAAATTAAATACTAAGTATGTCATAAGGAAAGGACAGGCTTTCAGCTAAGAAAAAACTGTGATAGAAAAGACTAAACCCATCAAGTTGCAACAGAAAATTGATTCTTACTGCCATATACTTTCAGGAACCAAAAGTATAAGTGAGAAATTTGTTTCTCATTGCATAAGTGGACAATTCCTGGGAGACATACCAAGCTTGAGATTGCAGGCAGAGCTTTAATGAATGGGGCTGAACTGTCTGTCTTCTCCTAACAGTCATCTGGGAAATCTGAGTTGGGACCAAAGAAAATATTTTGTCAAAGATTTATTGGGTTGGTTGTTTTTTTCCTTACTGTTTTTTTTTTTCCATCTTACTTTTCCTGCCTTAATTACAAAGAGCAATGCTATCCATAGGAGTGCTGTAATAGACAAAACAACTTAATTGTCAATTACTCATCCACTTAGGCAAGGATTATAAAACCTTTTGCCAAAAAAAAAACAACCAAACAAACAAAAAAAACCAAATTCAAATGTAAATCAAAGGATGGTATAGCAGGTGAGGCATTCACAGCAAGTTTGTGTCTTGAGCACATCAAATTTTCACTTTGCTTCATATTTCTAGCATTCAAATATTGCGCAGCTTAAATCAAACAACTTTTTTATTGCCAAACTAAAACCTCAGCCAATTGTTCTCCAAAACAAGATTAAAGATAGATTCCCCCCATGCAGGCACATTTATCAGCCACTTTATTAAGGAGAATGGCATGCAGCACTAGTTACATGAATGCACCCAGCAGTTTTAGTGGCTAAGTAAGGTGTCCTGCTTTCTCACCCCTGCTTTCCCAATGCTGTCTTGTCACTGATTAGTGTGTAGGATTGTTTCAGAAAGTTACCACAACTCAGAGACATCAGTGAAAATAGGGACCAGAAACCACCAACATATATACCTAATCCAAGTTAATCATGCAGGTGATTGGGACTCTAAAATTGTTGATTATGTCTTGCAACTGTACTGAGGACTCCATCAGAATTAGCTTGAGCTCATGGACTGAGAGTCCTCTCTACCTCTTAAAATAATTCTGTTTGAGAAGTGATAACCTGATATATAACAATTGCTTCTGCTTCACTAAAGAATAAGTTGTACCTGTAAAAAGGCAGAGTTAAAAAATGATTCCATCCCCCCAAAGACGGAGTTTTCCATGTCAAATTCACTCTGAATGCAGTTATACTGGTAGCACTAACAGCAGTGCAGCATGGACAAGTGCACGTAGAACAACCAGAAAACTTGCTCCAAAATACCATAGCAGGCATGCAGCAACTTAATTCACAGCAAAGTAAGTGTACCTTTGATTCCTGGCATTGAGAGTGACTAGACTCGGCACAGCAATTGTTAGCTATCAGCACTGACAATTGCCCTGTGAAATATTTTCAGCCCTTTAAAACTGTCATATATAGTCAGTCAGGGAAAATAACAGGTCCAATTAGACAAATGGCTCGAGCTGCTGACCTTCTTCCCCAGGGGTGCTCTTAGCGGGAGCAGGCTTTTCTTCGTGAAGCCCCAGACCTCTGCTCAAGGGTTAAGTGGCTGCCGCATGTAGATATACACTTCCAGCAGCAGCTACACAGATGCTCCCCCTGCCCAGCCATCCCTGCTGGGGGTGGTGTGGGCATCCCCCATCTCCCTTTTGAGACACAGAGCTGTTGGTGTCAGACATCCACTGTCAAGCTCTCTACCCCAGTGCCCCAGTACTGACCAGTACAAACTGGTCAGGATGGCTGCATCACCCTCCCTGGGACCAGCTGAGGCAGGCACTACCAGCAGCCCCAGGCAGCCCGTGCCCTGTCCCCACCTCGGCAGCGAGATCAGCGTTCCCCTGCACACACACAAGACCTGTTGCTAACACAGCGCTGGCAGCTCCACCTCAGCTCCCAGCTGGGCAGAGGGGAACAGCCCAGCCCGAGTCACAGCCAGCCCTCCGCCCTCCTCGCCCAGGATCCCCCACTTACAGCAGGGAAAGCTCCGGGGCAGCCAGCGGTGCAGCGCTGCGAGGAGAAAGGCTGCAGCCTCAGCGCGGCGGAGAGGGAACAGACCCGGCAGTGCCTGGCAGATGCAGGGAGGAGGCAGAGAGCGAAGGAGGGACTGGAGAGAACAGCCCAAAGCCCGGCTGCTGAGCCCTGGGGTCATCGCTACCCTGGGGCAGAGGGGGTGCCTGCTTGGCACGTCAGGGCTGTGCTTCTTGCACGTGCTTCGTTATAGAGCCTCCTCCTGTTCTTTTTAGGTATCATTTCCCCTTGGAAAGCTCTTTAGCAGAGCTGGGACTAACAATTGTCTCCCCAGGTACCAGACCTAACTCTACCACCCCCAGCCATTAAACCTGAGGGGCCAGCAGCAATCCAGAGCCATCTCTGATGCACTGAGCACTCCTCAGCACAGCACCACACAGGCTCCTGTTCTACATGCTGAGCTCCAACATCTAGATCAGCCCCCCTGCCCCCAAGATAAGGGGGGGTTATCTTTTAAATCAAGAGTGGGAAATTGGGGGAAAGAATAACCTGTACTGTCCTGGTCAAAGTAGTTGGTACATGGACTTTGGATTACAGTTTTTAGCTTTACTTCTTGCATTCCCTTCCCTGGGAAACTCAGCTGCCCTTGAGCCCCACAGCCAAAGTGCCAGGACTCATTCCCCTGGGACCACAACTGCCTTCTTCCTTGGGAGTCTAAGGGAAGTCACAGGAAGGCCAAGGAGTGCTCTGATCTAGCCTTTACTCTCTACACATACAGCAAGAAATCCACCTCCAGGGTTCTGGCTTAGCCTTGGGGTAAAAGCCCCTGCTCTGCTATTAACTTTCAGGGGACTCCTGGAGTGCCAGTCTATGGGGACAGGTAATAGAAAGGTGCCCTTTACGCTGCACTCAGCTGAAATTGATAATATAAACCTTACCAGAAGTCTGGAAAATAAGGATTACTACTAAAATCCATTACCAAATAAAGATAGAACACTTCTGAGACCAATCACAATGACAAGAATTATCAGGCATGCTTTGAAATGAACATGTTCCAACCTTATTTACATAAGCTATCAGAAAGGAAGTAAGCATTCAGTGACATACTAACATGTACTTAACTAAGGGAGACAGAACACACCAAAACTGGTCTGCAAAAAGATAAAAAATAAAACCAGGTTAAATCTAAAGACAAAAGTAAAGCAGTGCTTCCACCACCAGGGGTAGAGCACCCACACAAGGACTCCAGTCAGCCCAACATAGTTGCTCAGACCAGGGCAGAAAAGTAGTACTATGACATCCCTGCTAACAAGACAGAAGAGCACTCACAGCACACTCTCTACTGCAGTGAGAAGCCACATCCCCCAGCCAAAGCTTAAATGCAACACTGGGACCAATGGGGAGGTGTGTGTTGGCAGCGGGGGCCCTAGGTGAGGCCATCGGGGTGAAAGCCTGGATCAGCAGGCACAACCCAGCAGCTCTGACATCTCCCTGGCAGCTTCCTAGCAGTGCATGCGTGACACAAGCTGGCAGCATGCTCGAGACCGAAGGATGAGGTGGAAACATCATCCCAGTTTAGGGAGGGTCAAAGCGTCCTCTGTGCAGTGATGCACAGTGAGGGCGAGCAGCAAGAAACCTGTGTGGTAAATGTGCTGCTGACACTGCACACAGTGGTCTTCATGATACATGCCATAAGATCTCTGCGGTGAGTTCAGTCCTCTTTTCTTTCCTGATGGTAGGAAAGCACAGAATACAGACTGAATGCTCACCACCCGACTTGCTTGCTTTCCCTCAAGGCAATCAACAACAGTTGAATTGAGAAGGGACCATTTCAAACAGTAAGAGTGAAGACAGCTGGTCAAGGAAGACCCTTTTTCAGCTTTTCCAGATCCCAGGCCCACCCCAAGCTCCAGGCTGATGCAATTTGCAGCCAGTGACATAGTTGGCTGCAGCAGAAGTGAGAAGGTCTCTGAGAAGTTTGCCTGATGATGGGAGCATCGGTCTTACACTCTGGTGTTTATGTTTTATTATACACCTCAGGATAACTACATCGTGAGGCTTGTGACTGTGAAGGAGTCCCATCTGACCTGAGGAAGAAAATAATTCCCCTGAAATTTGAAAGACCTCTTTCAAAAGAAGCCTGTTCCACTAGGAAGAAATAGAAGCATTCCTCTTCAGCTGTAAGTGCTGTTTTTTGTGTGTGTGTAACTCAGATGTGCCACTCTCAGACTGGTGTCCCAGGTGAGGCGCTCACACGCAGTGGTGTAAATATTTGCTGTCTGTTCCTCAGAGTGGCTCATGAAGAGCTGATGCATTGCGGAGCTACCTTATGATATAATTTCTTCTCCTAATTTGAAAGCTTTGCGTTGTTAAGGGGAAGTTGCTATGCAGGACACGAAGTAAGCTTGGGCTTTTGGTTACTGAGGTGGCTTTATTTTGGCAGGTCCTGAAGCAGCCTGGGACATTGCTGTTGCATGGGATGTGGTTGCAGATGCTCTTGATATCCTTAGAGGATAATTGTGCTCTCTTCTTGGGATATTAAAGCAATGGTTCCCAAAATATATCCAGCTCAGTGTAAGTGCTTTTAGCGCTTTTTTTTTTTTTCTTTTTTCTTTTTCCCCAGTACCGGTGTGTGTGCACACTTCAGCTGGAGTGCCTTCGGTCTGCCACCAGACCTGTTAGAGGGGGTTGCCTGTCCCCTCCAGCATAGTGTCCCAGGCATGTGAGGGATGGCTGAGAGGATGGGATGTCACTGGCAGATGAAATCATAAAAATGGTTTCAAGCTTCATACTGTGAGGCCATGATTTAAGTTGTAGCAGCGATTTGTGACTGCTTGGTCTGGGAGCTCATCAGGAAGAAATGTCAAGGAGTAAGGAAGCTCAGGGATTACAAATCCACCAACAGCAGGAGTGATTATTAACTCAGCAGGATCTTAGCACAACACAACAGGAAGTATTTCTGATGGAGGTGGTGGCTTTGAGAGTTCCCCAGGATATTAGAAAGACTTGAGGTGGGATAGTTTGTATTACTCAAAACCCACACATCCAGGAAAGGTGGATTTAAAATCAAACAAACTCACAGAGGTACTGCTGAAGGACTGAATGAGGACACTCTTTGTAGGAGAGAAACTGTAAAGAGCTCCCTGTTGTGCAGACTGTACAGCACGTGCCCAGTTTTCTGTCTTCTTCAGTCTCAGAAGGAAACAGTGGGAAACACAGTGAAGATTACCTACAGACCTACAAGAAAATATTGAAAAAGTACATGTTGGGTATAAGCTGGCAATGAGCAAATTTAGTAGGAAATTAAAAGTCTTTTTCATGGGAAAAACAGAAGCCAAAAGTACCCGAAGTGAGACTCTTGGGAAGCCATCATGGCACAGGGATATTTGGTGGGTGTCAGCAAACAGACTCTGACCCGTGCAGGTGAGAAAAGAGCTCATAGTGGAAAGGTTTGTTTGAATGATATTCCAAAACCTGAAATGGCCGGCTCTTAAACTCTATATGGCCTTACTGGCCTTTCTCTCCATCTTTTATTAGATGAGAATTTGCAAGGAAACTCTAAGGGGGGATGAGGCTATACATGTAGCAAAGTGAGTCCAGAAGTTCAGGCAGGCTCAGCAGTGCATGTCCACGTGTGTTCAGGATGTAAGATGTGGGGCTATTTCAGAACAGCTGAGTTCAATCTGAGAGCCTTTAGACGTTTAGCATTTTACTTCATTACCCTGTTGTGACATTATGCTGGACAGCCTTGAAAAAAGGACTTGAGCTACAGGGACTTCCGCAGTAGATTTCAGCATGGGAATCCTGGATGCTTCTAAGCACGTGTCGACACGTAGCATTAAAAAAAAGCAGCCAGGCTGTTGAGGTGTTAGGTGTTCATTCATTCGCGCCTTCGTGTCTTGCAACAAAAGATGCTTTATTTGCTCACCAAGGCTTAGAGGGGAATGACCACATTGAGTTTCTACACTTAACCCCACTTCAGGCAGACCAACACTAGCCTGTAGGTTGTACATCTTTCTCTTGTTTGCAGAATGGACACATCATTCTCTGAAGGATGTGTTTTGTTCTCCCTTAGTCAGTACAAAACTTGGACAAAAATTCAAGGCTGGAAATGGGCAGCACCTGGAGACCCTCCGAGGGGTGGGGACACCCCCGTGGGTTCCACCTGTGCTCTGTCAGTGTGCGGTCAGCAATCATTGCTTGGCAGCTTCAGATGGTGGCAATTAATTTGCGACCAGATTTATGTCCTGTCCCATCCTCCCCCCAGGAAGGTGGGCAGGAGCAGCTAGGTGTAGAGCTGTTGCAGGAGTTGTTGGAGTCCCCTGGGAGCAGCAGCAGCAGCAGGAGGTCCTGGTGCTCCTAAGGGATACTTTTTCTTAACCTATTGTTTAGCCATGGTGTTTAAGTGGCTGCTTGGAGGTCCCCTGTTTGTTACTGACTGCCTACAACTCAGGTGTGAAGTTGGAGCTGAGATTAAATTTGGAGGCTTTGATCCTGAGTCACATGCTGACTTTCAGTGCCTTTCTCTCCCTGCAGGAGATGCAGGGTGCTGTTGCTGTCTATCCCTCCCTGCACCCTCCCGTCCATGTGCGTGACCCCACTGCCCCTCAGCTGCAGGGTGCTCACCAGGAGCCCCCAATAGCTGTGGTGCCCATGGTGGCCATGGTGCTGGCTGCTTCTGCTGCATTGCCCAGCTGCAGGCCGGTGCCAGCACAGTCCAAGGGTATAGCTGTGGTGCAGGGCTGGGGCAGCCACCCTTTGGGGTGTGCTGGGCTTTGTGTCCCCCATGGCCCCAGTGGCACCGCCCCTGCAGTGGGCCAGGCCCTGCTCACTGCTCTCTTCACACACAGATTTTGGCATGGGTCCTCTCAGGTCCTGTGGGTGGATCAGGAGGTGCTGCTTGGCTTGGGGAGGCTGGCAGCTCCCAACAAAGCTCAGGAGCTCCTGTCCCTCACTGCCTGCTACAGCCATGGAGATGCTGCAGAGGCCTCGTGCACCTTCCTGCCCAGCATGAGTACGAGCCCTTCATGCTCCTGCAACCCAGCCAGGAGCTCTGAGCTTGGCTCTGTGCCGCGGGAGGGAAGGGGGCCCCATCCCTGGGCCTGACCCCAAAACTTGAATGTTCGCCTGGGGCTGGCACCTGCCAGGTGGAGAGGGGCCTGAGTACTCTCCCTCCAGCACCTTCCTTCGCGGTCTTCCTTCTCCCAGAACAAACACTGCCTTTGTTCCTTCTTCACAGCTTTCAGAGCTGGCTGTGGGGAGGACAGACACCCTGATGATCAGGGCCTCTTGTGGGCACTGCTTGCTGTTGTTTTGTGCTGTTAACTTTGCTGATCAGATGGGCTTTTGCACCAGAATCCCCTCTCATTGGCTCTTCTAAGTAAAACAGGGCTTTTCCATTCCCCTGCACTCATTTCTCCGTCCTTTCTTTTGTGTGGTATGCAGCAGGGCTGCGGGGCAGGAGCTTCTCCATTAGTGGCTGCAGGGAGTGTGGCTTCTGCCCTGGCTGTCTCCAGCTCCAGGTAATAGTCCGCGCTTGTGGAAGCGCTCTGGGCTGTAGAAAAGGTCGTAAATCAATTGTTGTCACAACCAGAGTATTAATATTGATTGTCCTAGTTGTGCAATGTATGGATATTGACAAATAGGTTTGTGTTTATTGATCAGCTCACCCTGAGCAACTGCAGCTTGCTGTGCCACTGGTTCCTGGACACCCCCAGCTCCTGAATGTCTCCAGCCCTGGGAGTCTCCTGGATGCCTCCAGGTAATTACAGCTTGTGCTTGTTACAACAGCCTGGGCTTTAGGCTAGGTTGTTAATCTATCAGTAATGTGAATATGATAATTTAATGTTACAGTGGTACGCTGCCTAGGTATTGACTAATTGGTTTACATTGTATTTGTTGCTTAATTAGCCCTGGACATCTCTGTCTCCCAGTGTCTCCCCCTTGTGGATGGCTCCAGCTCATTTGCAGCTCCAGCCGGATTTCTGCTCCAGGTAAATAAACACAGCTCGTGCTTGTCAACCCAGTCTGGTCTTTAGATGAGGTCATACATCAAACACTTTTGTAACTTGAATGTTAATATTGAATGGCACAGTTATACATTGTACAGATATGGATCAACCTAGTTTGTATTGATCTGTTAGTCCTGGATACAGCTATAGTTGGTGGACATGTCCAGCCCGTGACATGTTCAGCTTGTGCTTGTTGCAACAATGTGGGCTCTACACAAGGTCATAAATCAATCACCATCACAGCTTTAACACTGCACGTGTTGTGTTTGTATGGTGTAAAGTATAGGCTTTGGTATAGGGTTTGTATTTTTCGTTAATGAGTTCTTTGTGTCTACAGTTCATGGATGGCTCCAGCCCTGATTATCTCCTGGATATTTTCAGCTTGTTCCACTTTCCAGCTCGATGTCATCTGGCTGTCTCCGGGTTGTTGCAGTTTCCAGCTCCACATCTCCTGGATCCTTCTAGCCCTTGAAGTCCCTTGGCTATCTCCAGCTTGTTTCTGGCTGTGGTGGTTTTACCATGCTAGGCAGCTGAACACCACAAC
>CM021734.1:65987915-66098470 GCA_011075105.1 Heteronetta atricapilla | reverse complement strand
AGGGAAGGGAAGGGAAGGGAAGGGAAGGGAAGGGAAGGGAAGGGAAGGGAAGGGAAGGGAAGGGAAAAAGGGGAGGCTGCTGCTTGTACCAGGAGCACTTTCCAAAACCCACAGCCAACCCCAGTAACTGTTATTGCTTCTATGGGCATCAGACTCAGCTACTGTGAGGTCGGTGGACCCACGCTGGTCCTGCAGTTGTGTAGGTAAAACAAAATCAGGGCCCAAGCCTGAGAATTAGGGCCCTTTCCAGAGGGAAAAAGAGCTCCACTCCCAATGCTACGCCCTTCCTTTCCAACCTCTCCCCTAAATCCAGGTTACCCAATTCCAACATGATTTAGCTCACAGCTAGCTACCACTTTGAAATGCTTTCCTCCTATCACCCTTGTCTGCCCTTCGCTATTTCTTAACCGCTCTGTCACATGCCTTGCATTGCATGACTTAATCGTTTGAGACTTTGGACTTGATTTACATATATAAACAAATAAAAAGTTACACACCTGCAGTTGCTTCGGCCAGCTGGCAAATGCCTGAGCAGAAGCTGCATTCCTGGATCATGACATTTAGCAGAGCACCAGACTTACATGAACTGCTCACTGATAACTATTGGCAGCAGCCAGTGCCTATGCCCCCATTGGCCTTTCTCCCACGAAGGTGAGGTACAGCAAGAGGAAGGTCCCGAGCAGCAAATCCAGCCATCTCTGCTCCTTTTTGCGCAAGCGCCTTGTGTTTGCTCCAGCACATGGCCCAGGAAATCCAACCAGTTTAGCCGGAGTGCTTGGGGGTCTCCATGCAGGAATTGATATGCAGTTGTATCTGCAGTTGAAAACACAGATAGCAAAGACAAGGCCTGATCCTGAAATGTCTCTGTCTCTATCTGGTAGATTGCATTGGAAGGGGAGATGAGGGAACAGGAACATTAATGTCAAGCCCTGACCTCCTTTAAATCATTAGCAAACCTTCCTTTACCTTCTGCACATGGGCAAAAATCTCAGCAATTTAAAATCTGAGCCAGGTGGCAGTTGTGGCCCTCTTTGTCCCTACCACACAAGCTGTCTAGCATTTCATCTCCACTGTCAGTTTGTATACAGCTTGACAAAAACGGGTTGCCACTGAGGGCCACAGTCAAAGGTATAAGCTATGTAAGTTTTCTGTACGAACACCAAAGCTTGTCTCCTTGCCTCCTGTCTTGAATATTTCGACACAAATGGTTCCATACACGACAGATCTAAACTTAATATGGATCAGAGGCAAACTAAAATCCACAGATAGCTATGGCACTGGCAAAACTCAGAAATTTCTGTCTGCAAGACTGCAGAATGGAAAAAAAAAAATACATAATTAAAGAAGACTTGCATAGTTTCAATGGAACAGTATGTGCTCAGCACTTCCTGATGAGGGATTTAGACTTGGACATGTGAAGAACTGAGGTTAGTAAATGATCAAACATGTTTTTAACAGTTAACATTTATTGGCATTGTGTGAAAAGCACTGGTAACTCCTGTGGCAGGAATGAGAGTTCCCACATGTTTAAGGTTGGGTATGTGTTTAAACACTTGACTCAATTAAAACTCTGGGGCAGTGCAAGTTTCATTAATAATAATCTAGTGTTTCACCACAGGATACTCTAATTGTTCTTCATCAGGAAGATGTGATCCCAGAGACAGAAATATTATGCATTTAAGAGGCTGAAATGATAACATTCAAAGCACTACCCTACATGATAATGAATCGCCTGTTAATCCTGTAGACTTTGATGATAGCAAGCAAACTGCATGCATGTTGGGCATCTGCTTTTGGGGATAGACTTCACCTGGATTACAGCAAATGTCTGAATAGCAACCTATCATGGTTTAGGGATGCACAGTACGTCATGTTACTTCGCTCTTCCAGTTCAATTTTCATAAGACCCTTGGGAGCTTTGCAACCCACTAATTAAGCCTCTCAACTCTATTGAGAAATAAGCAAGTAAGAGCAAGACAGCATCTCAGCATAAGCAATGGAAAATCTAGATGATTGATTGATGTGATTTTGGGAAATCCTGTGCATAGATGGCATTGCTACCTAGGCCCAGGTGACAACTAAACACTTTACCCAATGTGGCTGTCCTTGCCAAGGCGTAACTGTGCAGAAGGTACTGGCTGCAGAGATGCCTGTGGAATTAAAACAAACAAACACAACAAAACAAAACAAACAAACAAACAAACAAAACAAATGAAATCAACAGAGATCATGAAGAGAGATCGAGACTTTCTCAGGGACATCTGGGGAGTGCTTTCTAAATCAGCTTTTGTTCTCCCTACCAAACTTCTAACCACCCTGGCCTTGTCTCTGCACTCTACTGCTTTTGACTCAAACACTTTCAGTCAGGAACTGGGCAGGAAAGATGTCTGGAGCCAGTTTGCAGCCACATGACAGACCTGTGTGTGGAGTATCTTCCGTGTCTTTATTCTTCATATTTAGAAAACTGCTCCCTGCCTTGTGTCTTCTAACCTTTGCTGGAGAACTGGCCACCCACTATGTGCTATAGCATGAGGTGAGACAGGTGAGTATCCAGGGCACAAAGCAAATCAAACATCTGATCATCGCAGTCCTTTCCAATTGTGGCCATTTACTCCAGTTCCCTGCAGGACAGCCGGGACCAGCCCCTGGTGGCCAGCCTCTGAGAGAACGCAGGCAAGGACAGCTGCGGTTCCTTTAGCACTCCCTCCCTGCAAGCTACTCCTCCAGCAGAATTTTATCCCACGTGGCATTTTAAGCTAACACAAAGAATTCTCCTGCTCCTTGTATTGCGAAGGTTTGTAGGCAAAAAATTGTGTTATTAAGAAGAAAAAAAACGGTTGTGGTTGTGCAGATGAAGTGGAACTGAAAGCAAGGTTGTGAAACTGCTAGGAACTAGACATGTGGGACAGGGCAGTTGCAGAGCACTGAAGGGCTTGCAAAGATTTTGCCAGCCATGTGTGCTGCTGTCCAGAACAGGATGTGCAGAGAGGAGACATCCCCATGAGGAGCTTACAGATCGATGGCACGCAGAGAGCATCTGGTGTGGAGCTGAGCATCGTGGGTGAAGCAATTAACTAGTTAGAAAATACAGGATAAACATGCTAGAATCTGATAGGGGAATACATGACAGAGAGAAGATGGAACAGGTTTAACCCAGATGAAGGGCATCCACAGGATACATGCAGGGGGCTGGACAAATGGTAGCCCCTCCACGTGCTGGTCACCCACAGGCCGCCGCCGTACACTTGTGCTCTCCCATGTCAGCCTGAACAAACATCCCTCCTGTGAAACCTTGCTTGCAGCCTGGCCTGGTGATGGGGCAAGGCTGGGAGAACTTGGAATAGAAACCAGCTCTGGAGCCCTCGGCTGTGGCCAGAGGAGCAGCTGCCCACTGGGGTGCAAGTAGTGGGAGGGGAAGGCCTGGAAGTAGCAACCACTGGCGGCACCTCAGCGTGTCGGCACAAAGCGCCCAGGCACCTGGCTCTGTTGAGTCACCATGACAGCAAACGCACCCCTCTGCATTGAGAAAAGCTCAGGGATCAGGCCCCAAAGTCAAGCAGCTGCTGTGCCCTGGCAGTTGTGCCAGCCAGGAGCAGACGTGCTGTGCACAGGGCGAGGAGGCGAGCATGGGGCAAGGCTCTTGGGGGTCTGTGCGGGCCAGCGCTGCAGGAATGGAAGCTGAGATGTTTTCCCAGGGCAGGTTAAAGCCGGACAGAAGTCAGCATTAAAGACAGATCTATAGATAAAGAAGCTGAGATTTACATACATTTACTTCGCCACATCATTCACAAACACACTTTGATCTCAAGTCATCTGTTGCTATAATTACTGAGATATGGTTGATGCAAACACGCTTCCCACTGTGGCTGGGTCACTGCAGCGGGGACTTGCTCTTACACTGACCCAAGTCTGAGTTCTCAGTCCTTTCTCTGCTAAAAGGACTTCATGCTGTGGGTTTTCCATCAAGTAACCTGGGATATCCAACCTTCTTGACAAGCAGGCAGTTAGCCCTTGACCATGTGTGTGAAGCCAGCACCGTGGAAAGAGGCTTGGGTGTAAAGGAGAGCTATAGGCTCTTGAGAGCTCATCACGGGCAGACAAACTAATAAGCCGTGCCTGGGGGTAGCTCAGGATCAGACAGTTCGGGTGCTTATCTGCGGATGATCACTGCAGCTTTTGATGTTCTCCTGCTGCTGTTTGGACATGCCCACTCAGGGAGCTGTTCCAGAAAAGCCACTCCATGTTACGGTTTTAGCAGAGTAAGACAGGATTTTATCCTCGATGTAAACATGCCTTCAATAAAACAGGTGCATTTTATCTTTTGCAGCTCCCTACCTCACAGCCTGCCTCCGCCAGCAAGGTCAGTGCTGTGCGCTTCCTGTGTGCAGATGGCATTCTTACAGGACAGGCCCCAACGTAGGGCTCTTGTCTGGGATACTGTCTCAGTACTGGCTGCTGAGGACATGCCTATGTGGGGAAGAAAACGCTGCTTCATGAAAAAGGGAGTATGGATGATAGGGAGTAAAGGACAACAACAGAAGAAGGACTGACAATTAGCGCTCAGACACAGCCACTTGAAACGCCCAAAGGCCACCTGAAATAAAGGCAGTGTTGCTAATTCCAGAGATGGGACCAGAAAAATACGCAAATGTCTCTGGGTGCAGCACGGCAAGAACAAGAGGTCTGTGGACACACCATGCATGCTTAGAGCCTCACTTCAGTAACCACATGAATGCTAAAACACTTCTGTGTCTCGGCCTGGATATCTCCCATCTCAGCGCAAAGGCCTTAAACCTTCCATTAAGCATGATGAAGCTTTGCAGAGTTTGTGTGCAGAGCATGACAACCTGGTCTGTGCACCAGGGTGGAAAAGAGGATTTGTCCCTCGTTGTTTTCTGTGGGGAGGGAGAAGGTGTTTGAACAAAGAGCTGGTCAGGGAGACCAGACACCAATGGCTTCCTAGAGTCTGATGTGTGACATCCCACCCATTTTGTTAGAAATTGCCTTGGTCCCGTCTGAACTCGCTGCTTTTTCTGTCTTTCGTGCCAGTGATAGGAATGACATCAGAAGCACTGAGTCATGAGCAGATGCACCTCAGACTCTGCCACGTTAGCCCAAACTCTGTGCCCCCTGGTCTTTTGAAACCTTCCTTCAGCAGGCCACTGGCACACACATTAAAGGCCAGTTTTTCGATGTCGTCTAGTGCCAGTCAGAAAAGATGAGAGCTTTTTAATTGGTTTTATCTGACTACATTTTATGTTATCAGTGGTTTTGTTTTCTGCTTGCTTGTCCTTCTCATCCATGCAGTTTCACTTGCTTCTAGGCTGTTTACACTCATATCATGTATGTTAAGAGTTGCCACATGGTGATTTGATTTAAACAAATAATGTAACAAGTAGCACACAGGAAATGAGACAGAAAAATATTTACGAGAAATGTAATTTTGGAGGAACAGGACATTTAGTGAAGTTTGTTTCAGATGCTTTGTTTGGAGGTTCTTTTGCTTACATGTCACATCATTTCGTAGGCAGAAGGGGGAATTTCCCTGTGTCTATAATTGTAAGGTTTTGTAATAAAACTACAGAAGAGGCCCAAATGGGAGACTTTGAAAGGCCAGGATTTCACAAGCAAAAGGTCTGTGTTGAAAATGCCAGGTTAATCCTCAGTGATGTAATGGAGAAACAATTATCTAAGAAGAAGAGCCTTCTCTGTTTTATTATTATTATTCTGAATAAAAATCTGGCTAGCTTGTTCCAGTAAGTGATGGGTGCACAAAGCCTGCAGCTTGCCCCAGGCCCCAATACATCCTCAACATCCTTGAACCTCAGCAGAGAAGCCTAGTGTTTCTGTGATCTAGAGTTGGATGCGAGTTCCTGCCTGTCCATGCATGGCCAGAGGGTAGGTCCTGCCTAAATCGTTCTGGTGTTACTGTCCAACAGCCCCAGTGGGAAGGCCAAGGGAATTAAGGGCAGCTGTAGGCTGTCATCTCATGCAAATCCACAGGGTTATCAGCCTGGCAATGCCTTTCACCATTCCTGCTGCTTGAAACCAGAGTCCCACTTCGCTCCCACATGACCCATGGCAACTATGCCACTTGGAAATCAAAACCTCTTCCTGTCTTGGAGCAGGAGATCTCAGAAAGAGAGATGTCCTGGGGGAGGGACCTGACAAAGCACTGGCCCTTTACTGCTTCTTGCTCCTCTACCTCATCCTTCTGTAGATCTTCAGATTTCTTAGGGCATCCTCAGTCCCCTTCTGCTCTCATCATGACAAGATAAGTAGGATCTCTTACAGGCTCCCTCCTGAGAGCCATTCCAGCAGAGCAGTTCTCCAGTCCCAGCACATCCTTTCTCTCACCACATCTGCTGTAATGCCCAGGAGTCAAGATCTTGCTTGCAGGAAGCCAGCTCTAGTGTGTCTGTCTTGGCAGAAAAGAAAAACCTGACATTTTTCTGTCCCAGTCTTTACTCCCTGAGATGCACAAACACTTCCCAAAACCAAAATGTTTTTCTGGGACAGGAAGTTGAGATATGAGCTGCAGTCTGGGATCTAGAGTTGATATGAGAGCATCTTTCTTTCCTTCAGGTTTCCTCTTCAGAAGGGCTGCTCCTCTTCCCTCATCCTGCCTCCAAAGACTACAGTTTCCTTTTCACAGTTACGTTTAACACTGTGTCTCAGGCATTAAATGCAATAGAATGTTACTGGCTTTTGACAACCAAGTATTTTCACCACTGTCAAAACAAAACACTAATATTATGGCAACAAAGCAATAACAATGTCAAAGCAAGAAGATCAAGTTCTTTGGGATTCCCTTTCTGTGGGAAATGGCCAGTTCTGGAGTTGTGCTCCTGCTAGACCATGGCAAAAGATGGAAGGTCACTGCTGAATGAGAAGAGGCTCTGTGGACTTGAGCCCTCCTGTTTTGCAGACATCTCCAGTGACTCTTAATCATGGAGTGTGTGTTATATTATTAATGCAAATGCAGATCCCTTCTGGAAGGAAGGAACATCTGAGATCTCTCACACATGAAAACAAAGTGTTGTACCTCACTTTATGTTAGCTTTAAGACAGACCACCACACAACCGAGGTGTTCCAAGCCAAATCTGACCTCTGGCTCTGCAAGGATTAACCTTGCTGAAGATCATACATGTCGTAATAGCCCAGTTACCACTTCTCAGGTAGGAAAGCAAGTGGAAAAGTACTGCCAGGGTACAGTTCCCTCACTCCTTCATCAAGGGCTGATGACACAACATAGCATGCCTGGTATCTTCCATTTCTCAAGCATCCTCTGCATTAGGGAGGGACCTCTTCGAAGTCTGTAATAGATGGAGCTGATAAAGCATGCCCACAGCAGCTACGAGGAGCTGGTAGGTCACCTGAGGCATGGCTCAGGGTGGCAGCATCCAGCATTATGTCACATTTGGTTGATCCAAGCTTTGCCGCCTCGATTGCAGAAAAAAGATAGGATCAAAGCACCTATAAATAGTTTAAGTAACCCATAGACTTGTGCACAAGTGTAAAGAATACTGTTTTTTAGGTCACAAAACAAGCAATTATGTGCCAAGAGGAAATTGCCCAAATATTTCCAGTGTGTTTTTCCTTTTCTTAATTTCACCTCCATGGTATGTCAGTTCCAAAGGGTCAATTACATTTCCAAAAGATAAATGTTTCTGTAATTATACTAGGTTCACAGTTAAACTAAAATGTGCCTGCAATCTGTCACTTGACTAGGGGAAATGCCATGGGCATGGCTAAGGCAGGCCAGGTAAACCCTGAGCATCTTCACCTAATGACTGCCTTTCATTTCAGTTAATTGCTCATATGCCTTGAGAAACACCACCGCTTTCTCAGGCTACCAAGAGCCAAGCTTTCTGCCTCTGCTCTGTGCCTTGATCATTTCCTGAAGTCTGTGAAGGACCCAGTCTATGGTGGAGGACAGCAGGAGACAGCACAGGAGCATGGTGGTATCCTGAGCCAGGAGGGAATTTCACTGGGAGAAGGGAGCATTTTAAATATCAGTAATCCCAGAAACAAGACAGGTCAACTCATCCATCTGACACAAGTAGTCTCACCTAATGAAGAGTGATTCCTTTACATTTGAGTCTCAATTTTTAATTCACAGGGTTTGAGATAGTTTGGGAAAATAAAAGGCATGCAATGAAGAAGAAACCTTCTGCAGGGCTTCCTGCAGGTTGGCTCCCTAAATCACCAAGTGTCTGTGAACAACTTGGCCCAAGATTCACTCCAAAGGTTTTCCTGGCACACCCTGCCAGTGTCCACAGGAAACAGCCATCACATAGGCAGCTTCAGGTCACGTTTTCCATCTTGTGTGCAGAAAGGGGTGTGAAGAGTATGGCATCTCCTTCCAACGTCAGCATCGAGGTAGCAAGGAGGTACTGAGCACTGAACTGACGTCAGGACAGCAGGCTGGCTGGCAGCACTCTCCTCTCCTGGATCTAGAAACCCACGGGCCAGCAGATCAAGTGTCCTTTCCCTCTCCTTTCTGCTCTACCCATGTACTCATGAGCCCGTATCCAGCCAGATGTGCACCTCACATGCTGGCCTCATCGGAGATGGGTTGGCCTGCTCTGAACCATGGGACACTAACTGGGAGAGAGGTGACAAGCAGCAGCCCACTCCGGGAAACTGTTTATTCATGGCACTGGTTTTGGGAGTTGTGTAACTCTCTTCCAGCCTCTGTTGCTCCAGCTTCTTTCTTCAATATTTGGTTTGTTTCTAGAGATTTCATGTGATTCATGAGGCTGTTCTGAAAAAAAAAAAAAAAAAAAAAAAAAAACCAGCAAATGCAGGAGAAGCCCACCAGTGGGGAAAGACCTGGCCACGGGAAGGAAGTGATTAGCAGATGACGTTCAGAGCTCCCACTCATAGGCAGCCCTTCCCTTCCAACAGGAAGTGCTCTCCTGCTTTGAAGTTTATTTGGAAGGCTTTAAAAATACTAATTGCCTTGCATAGACCAAATGGGATACGGGGAACACTTTGCAATGTAAATATGCTCCCTTGGTACACTGAGAATTAGATAACAAGACCAAGCTCATACCTCTCATAGGAAACACAGCCCTGACAGCCAGCTCAGCAGAACTCGCTAGAACACACGCACAGGTTTCTTCTTTGCTCTGCTTGTCACTACCATCGTCTCTGTCTCCAGGGGCCTTGAGTTACCGTTGTGCCTTTATTCATAGTATGTGGTGTATGTAATGAAAACGTGACGTTTGAAAATGAGTACTCTTAGTATCAGTATGGTAGTTTAATGTATCATCTGTAGCACTAGCCAAAGGCCTTTCTCCCACAGAGCTGTGAAATTCGCCAATCCACCTTTGTCATAGACAACCAAAATAAGCTCCTGCTTCCCAGTAAAAGCATACTTGGAAAGTGACAGAATTAATTGTTTGGCCATTGTAGAGACACAGTCCTTCCCTATTCTGCTGCAGGGCCTAACCTGCGGCTCTTGGCACTGACACATGGAGCTGGAGCTGCAGCCGAGTCTCCAGGAGGACAGGGAGGTCACGTAGTACAACAAACTGTCATGGAGCCAGGTCCCAGATGGGAGAACACCCATAAACCAGAAAATGTAAGTGATTGATTGTTTCTGCAAGATAAATGTGCATAGAGTTAGCTGGAGCCAGTCTGAACCAACAAGGGCATGCTGGGACAAGGGAGGCATGTGAACAGGGAAATGAAAAATTGACTACTAGTAAGAGTGGGCGGATTTCAGAAAAGATGTGTTACTCTTGCAAGGTGAGATGGGATTCCAGACAGAAAAGCATGGAACTATTGTCCCAGACAACTTCTTCCTTGGCCACTCTTATAGCGATTTTACCCTATCCATAAAATTTGCACTCTATCTATTGCCCTGTAATCTCAGTCAGCTTTTGGATCCATGCAAAGGAATAGAAAAAAATAGGAGCAAGGCTGTTTTTTGTAAGTAGTAATTCTCAAAACTTCACAACCCAGTTCAACAAAGAATTTTTGCCTTCCTGCAGCTTGTGGGCTTAATTCCCTGTCCTTGTCCCTCATCCAGACCTGAATGCCCCAAGGCTGTGACCTAGCTGTCTCAAGCTGCCTGGCTGGCTGGCAGAGAGACCAGAATCGGGTCTTCAGCAGGGAGGGAACCTACCAGTTAGAGGAAACTGGTTGGAGGAGATATCAAGGGCTGTTTTTTCACCCATCTGATATGCTTCTCTAGAACTAAGGGAATGAACGTCACTCACATTCAGTCATTTGCAAATAATCAACCTAAAGTAAACCATCCCCAGTTACTTCTCCTTCAGGTGTAAGCAACTTCCAGGTCCTGGCTGGGTGGGGGATTTCCTGTCTGCATTTAGTTTGTACTTCTTCCAAGGCTTGCGGTTTGCAGGGTGGTTTGTGCCTTCCATTAACACCTGCTGGATGTTTAACTCATTTTTAATTTTACAACTGGGGAAGTGAATCCTGTCTTCTGCAGCTGGCAGAATCCATCCTGGCAGCTGAGTCTGTGCCTTCTTCAACCTACTGTGAGCCAGAAGGTTTGCTCAGTTTTGTTCCATGAATATTGCTGTGATAATAAAGAAAATAAAGTGAGATATATACAGAATCACACAAGAAAGGTAGTAACGGAACAAACATGCCACCAAAACTCTCTGGCTTTCACATGTGACTGCTTCATGTTGGCCCATTTTCAATTGTGCATCATTTGCACCTTGGAGTCTGGTGGGGCTGGGGAAATAGCATCAACTTGGAAGCGATGCATTTCCCCACTTGAAAGCCTCACAGATTCCTTTGTAGATCTATTTTAACAAGCTAGGTCAAGAAGGGCATTTTTGTTAAGGATGAACAACCCCCTCCCCCCCCCAAAAAAAAAGAAATGAAAGAAAATACTTGTTTTTTGCCTCAGCCTGAAAGCATGTTGTGAAGAGAGTGAAAGGAAGACTCCTAAGAATTTTGGTGTTCACCAAAGCATTTCATTTTCTAGCCTCTAATCCTTTCTGTTTTCATCATGAACACATGTCAAAAGGAAAACATTTAAAGGGTTTCCTTGAAATCAAATGACATGAAAACAAAGTGAAACTGAAATGAAAAATGTCACTCTCCCAGGTCCTTAACTCAGTCTAACTAATATTTGCCAAATCCAAGTTAAAATCCTTGTTTGCTGAAAGTGTATTGCTTTGAGAGTATAAACAGTCCTGCAGATTAAAATAATATTAGTTCAGCCACCAAAGTATTTATATATTTTCTTGCCATGGTTTCTTCTCAAGCATCAAGCCACAGTATCGATCTTTACAGTTTTGACAAATGCTAAGCCACAGGCTTCACAGGCCATTGGGAACTTTCCAACAGAAGCTGCGCTGTGGCCTCGACATACCAGTCCCCTGGGATGTCCTGGCTGCCATTAAGCCCAGCACTGTAATGTCTCTCTTTCCAGGTAGATGCAGAAGATCAGCCCCCCCACATCAGTGAAGAGTCCCTGAAGTGACAGGGAGGTGTCCCCCATGCCTCCTATGCCAGCTGAGATCTTAGCATGGAAGTATCGTTGAGGCACTTAAAAGGTATTTCATTTGACCTGAAATCGTAGGAATAAATTTTAATTACAGGCAGAGTAAAGGTACAGTCACAGATATATGTATCCATACTCACACAAAATCCATCTCTGGGGTGCAGTGTTTCAGTCACATGCCGTAAATGCATCTCCAGGACACATTTCTGTCTTGTGTCACAAATACAGAGTTGGCATGAATTCAGGCGAGGTACTTTTTAGACAGCACCCTTTCTTGATCCCCATTCCAAACCTCTTGTGATAACAACAGTAACAGAATGCTACTACAAGGCCCCTCTTGTACTGAATTTTCCAGTAGGAGAGAGGAATTGGAAAGCATTAACAGCACCCTAGACACCGTATCAAAGCTCCCATGTCTGATTTGCTTTTGCTAAATACAGAGAAGGCTCACTTTGGCTAACCTGTGGCTTTTCAGCAGGAGATATCGATATATACAAATGCTCTTATTGTTTTTTTTTTTTTGGGGGGGGGAAATTGAAAACTTTTGAGGAATTTATGAAATCAGGTTTGGGAAAACATGTCGTGATTTGAGTTTCCTTGCTCATACCTGGTATAACTCTAAATGTCTGGCATTTCAGTGTTAACAGCCCACCCCCACAGCAGCGCACAGCCAGATACAGCGAAACTACTCGGGACAAAGCCAAAATTCCCCACAGAGCAGAAGCAAACCAGAGCTGCAGCTTCCCTGTATGCCATCATTGTCTTTAGAGCTGTTGGGCCCTCAACTCCCATGAGTCTTGGTGCTTTAAGGAAAACAAAAAGTATGATGTAGGGAGGCAAAAATGTTTGTTATACTCTTACTCTATACTCTCCTACACAGGATGTACAGGATGTTTATGTTATCACCTGGAGGTCTTTATCCTGCATGGACAGGAAGTTTTTGAAGAACTCCTCTGCCCGTTAGAGCCGGGCCAATGGCAGCACAGCTGAGTCAAAGAGCAGCTCTCAGGGCTGAGGTCTGTGTGGCGTGTGAAGGATATCTGGGCGGCTGTACGTGCTCAGCTCCTGGAAAGCCAGTGGGAGGCTGGGATCTGTCAGAGCAGCCCAGGCTTCCTAAGGGCCTTTGTTCGCACACACCGAGCTGCTCCCCTCTGCCGATGGCAATGGGACAAAGCCCAGCTCCACACAAAGCAAACACCCCAGCGGAAGCTGTGATTTTGCAGAATAGCTCCCACTGCCAAGATCTCACAGGAGATTGCTCGCCGTTTACTCAGTAGACAGAGCTTGTCTTTGCCCGCTTGGTCTTCTGCCAGGCACACTCAGACACTGGCTGCTGCCCGTTGCTCCGACACGCCAACTGTTTTCCGAGGTGTGACAGGAACCCAGCTTGCATGGGGCCAGCTCCTTCTTCCCTAATTTGCCTTCTGCTTTGATCTTGAAAACACTGAGCAGGCAGGGCCTGTCTCATCTCCTTTTCCTTGTGTCTGGCTACGATACTGGAGGGGCTGCAATACTGGAGGATCTGAGCAGCAAGGGGCCTTGCCCAGTCCATGCGAATGGACACTGTCCTTAGGCCACAACTGCAATGTGGTCCCCATGTCTCGCCCCACTGAGGAGGCTTTTCCTCCAATCCAGCAATCTCTCTTTCTCCTGGTTTCTCTCTTTCTTTGGACAAAGACTAGAGTGATTGAAACAGTTTTGCCCTGCACTCACAGAGGTCTGACGGAACTGGAAGGAGGCTGTGGTGAGGTTACAGGTGGCACAAGCATCATCTGAGAGTCTCAAAGTGAGGACATTCAAAATGGGGATTTTCCTCCCTCTGTCTCCTGAGGAATTCTCTAGGAACCAAGTATTTTTTTAGGACCTAGACAGATGCAAGACATACGCACATGCCTGGAAAACTGACTGGAAATTCAGTCAGAGAAGCAGGGAGAAATGAAGTGTGAGCACTGTGCTGCAAGAGTTGCTTCAGAACCTGCTCCTTGCAGGCACCACAACATGGCACCATGTGGTGCAGACAGCCGGGGCTCATGCACATCACTGAGTGCTGGATGCTACAGACGCTTAGAAGCACATCTCCACCAGCATCATACAAGGCCAGGGGTACTGCTTTCCCCTGCTGGCAGAGAGGATGGGGTATAAGGATTGGCTTTGGCAGAAAGCAGGGCTCCTCTGTGCAGTTCCTGAGCTTGCACCAACTCAGAGCTGCTGTCAGTCCTGTCATCTAGCAAGGGAGAGATGTGCTACATCACCAGTCCTGGTGCCTTGACACTTCTCCTAGGAGATCCTTCAGGGAAGCACAGTAGCAAACCTGAAAGTATCAGATAATTGTAGATAGGTCATTCCTGAAGCAGCAGGTACCTGGAAGCAATTGTTTTGACTAATATCCTGTTGCATACCATGAAGCAACAGAGAGGAAAGAATAACAGGCACATTATCTGCTCAATCAGAAGTCAGCACAAACTTCCAATGAAGAGCTGGGAGCATCACCAGGAACATTCAAACAGGAATTGAAGGATGAGGAAAAATACAGCATAGCCATCCCCATTGTATAAGCTATACTAAAAAGCTAAAAGCAGAAATGTAGGGAATTTCTCACTTCAGCTTTTCTGTTGCTTGCTGAGGTCACAGCATGAGATTTCTAGAGCAAAGAGCAGATGTGACTCAAGAGACTATGAAACTTCACCAGGAAATTGTCTCAAGCCCCCCAGCAATCACATAACAGCACTTTACCACGGAGCTGGGTGCGGCTTGGACACTCACGTGCTCTCTGTGCATAGGAAGAGTGCTCCTCTTCAGAGGGCCAAGTAAGGGATTTGTACAGATGATGCAACCAGCCCAAGAGTGCACATTGAGAAGATACCTTGGGATAAATGGTGTCACTTCCAAGTTGCCAGGTGTCTGACATATCTGCCAGAAGACCAGATGACTCCATGGGCATGCAGAGCACAGAATCACAGAATCATCTAGGTTGGAAGAGACCTCCACACAACAAAGAAGTGCAAGATGTGACACTTGTGCCTGGGATAGCCCTTCTAGGCCACCAATGGAGTGCCAGAAAAACCTAGCACTTCTGGCAGATCCCCTCGGTAGTATCCATCATTCAGGGGATATTAATGCAGAGTCCTTGAGACAGTACAGAGATACAAAGAAAAGTAGCCCAGAAGGTGGCAAAATTCCCAGCAATCTGAGCCCCCTCGGGCCCCAGTCCAAACCCCACTACCTTTGGCATGGCAGCCAGGCCTGTGGCTTGCAGCTACACTTATGCTCAGAATGCTACGAAAGGCAGGTTGTCTGGATCCTGCCAGGAAGAGGTGTGAGTAATCAACCACCTGAAGCTGAGATTGCGCAGGGTGGAAGCCTTGTATCAGTTACCCAACCGTCACCCCCTTCCTTTCCATTGAAGTGCACAGCATGCGAGATAAAATCAGTTCCAGATTATGACAAAAAGTGGAGTGTAGGTGTCTGACAGATTTAAAAAAAATAATAAAGTACATTCTTATCCAAGCGGATTTCCTGGCCTGATGAGTGAACCTGCATGTTTCTGCTCTACCTTTGGCATGTGCCTGTGCAGCTGGGCTTGCTGACACAACCCTGTCTTTTCCTACAGAAGAAGGATCAGTTACCCTGGCAAGTGGCCTGCTAATGTTTTCTCTGTCCTCGCCTCTGCTGGCTCAGCCACAGCACCAGCCCTTGTGAGCGTTTGCTGTGGGGCAGGTACACAGGAGGGAGCAAGGGAGAGCCAACATCCCCTTTTTTGTATTTTAAAGCAACTTGCCTACCTGTAACAAGATAGCTCAAACACTTTCACCTACTGCTCACACCCTGTGTGATCTCAAGCATGCTAATATTTCCAGTCAGATAAAGCATTTCATTCAGCCTGGGTGATTTTTACTAACTCCTTGATTTACTGAGTCCTAAGTAAATGAGCAGCCCTGCAGTCAATTTTCAGTGCACACTGGAGCAGCAGCTTAACAAAAAGGAGCCAGTGAGAGGGGACTGGATGGGCAGCTCAATTCCTGAGTTTGTCCCACATCAAGCCACTTGTGTGCAGAGGTCACACAGTGGTGCAGGGGAAATTTTAGGTCTTTTAACTTGGTCCAGCACTCTTCCTCTTAGACTGTGTCACCTCTTCATCAAAGAATGGAAAGACAGGCCTTCAGGTTTCTACAGACATCACCACAGGTTTGTAAGGGCTGAACCTAACTCAACAAAGTGCTGGCATTGGCCTGATGCCTGAAGCATAACAGAATCCCTTCTGTTCCACCCAAGGAGCAGGAACAATGGGACTGGCCATCCCACATCTGCCAGGGACACCCATCTTTACCAGAGAATTCAGTAAAAGTTCCATGTTTGCTGCTTAAGAAATATACAACAGAAATCTCAGGATTTCACAAGCTAGAAGGCAGGAGCAGAGTAACAGGGAACCACTGCAGGCATGCAAACAAGTTTCACTGTAGAGGAGGAAGCAAGGCTTTTCTGATCCTGGAGACAAAAGGGGTTGTCTCAGCCTGTCCTCTACAAACCCAGGCAGTTCTGCTACAGGCCACAAGCTTGATGCCACACGGGCCTTCCAGATAATGCTCTGCAAGGACAGATCAGAGGATATGGGATAGGATGGGCCAGCCCTGAGTCCAGTGTGCCCACAGTGTGGTCATTTAATACAGGACAACCACTGAATGTCTGTGAGATGTGCTATCTTCTGCTCTTCGCGTGAAGGCCCAGAAGCATGTCCTCACACAATGCAGGGAAGACCCACTACACTGTTTGCCTGGAGCCGCTAACTCCAGTGCAGCAAGGGTGGGAACCTGTATGCCACAGTATGTCCAGGTATTCCAATCCTGACCAAGCGCTTGAGCTCACTGAAGTTGCAGCCCTACAAGATGTGAGAGGGGCTACCATCCCAGCACTGTGCAAGCTTGGAGACTGTCTCACTTAGGCCTTTCCTGCAAATAGAGCACAGCTTTCTGTAGTCCTCTGTGTATGCTGAAGCCCAGAGATCTCTAAGGCTAGATATGCATGCAGGAACAGTCTCCTTACCTCTCACCTAAGGTATAAAGCCACGGTGCAACACTGGACCAGTCACAACTAGCCAGCAGTCCCAGGAGGGAAAGCACATGGGACCTAGTGCCCGGCACGGATCTTGTCCATGCATCCAGATACCTCTGGGGACTATAACAGCTAAGACCTACAGCAGCAGCCTGCAGAGAGTAAAAAGTTTATGTCCATGTATTGCTGAACAGGGCTCCCAGCTCCAAGGAAGGCCTTGTGTCATGACCTGGCAGTCTGTCCTATTTTTCCTCTTTTTGTGAGTACCATACTAGAAAAAAGAGGGTACACACATACATACACATGCACACCACTAACAACACTCCCACCACATCTGTCAAAGTCAACTCTTCCTCAGCATCTGTGCTACCACTGGACAATGCTGTGCAGCAGGCAGGTTTGAACTGGCAGCACAGCACATGGTAAGCTGCTTAGCAGAGGATAAAATTGCCTTTTCTTAGGATAACAGGGCAGGACAATGCTAAAAGTTAGACTGAACTGCCTAAAGCCAGCATGGTCATCAGCGAACCCAAGCAGCACAGTAGCACATGGCTCCGGGGCTCCACACAGCTACTGTGGGTTGAGAATTGCTAAATTTAGGTAACATTCTAACAAGTTTGGTAGATTTATTTTATTTATTTATTTATTTATTGCCTTAAAGCTGTGTTTAAAACCAGAAGCTACCATCTAGCTGGCTTGGAAACGCTGACACTGGTTTAACCTTTGTAGCTCTGCAGCTCCAGTTCAGCACCCTAGCTCAGGGCTGCTGTAGCTGGGTTTTGGTGCGGTCTGTGGGAACACCGTGACCTCTGGTGGCCACGCTGGAGCTCGACGAGTTCTACTCTCGGCGCTGAGTGCTAGGCTGCAGGCGGATTCACACCACAGGGACTGAGGAGCAAGGATGAGCAAGGCAAGCCCCTGGCCCTGTTGGACTGCGACCGTTGTCCAGTGCCACTGGTTTGTGCAGAGGGGTGGAACTGGTGCAGACTGGTGCCCGCAGCCCCCTCCCCACAGAGACACACACAGTGCCAGGGGAGCAGCTCCAGCCTTGCTGGGGCTACCGGTCACTGAACTGAGCAGGAGCACACTGGGACTGAGCAGGAGCACAGCCAGCATGCAACTCCATGCCTATGCCAGGTGGTTTTCTCCTGTTTATGAAAAGCAGCTCACTGCAGCCCACAGGAGAAAGGGTTCTAACCGGGCTTTAAACCCTCCTTCCACATATATGTTTGGCTAGCCTTCACCACACAAGTGCTATTCCTGTGTCGGTCCTGCTGTGCTTTTGTTTGTCAGGGTAGGTAGTGGCAAAGTGCTCCCCGGTATGGCTGTGGTAGGCCCAGACAGCTACAGAGACGTGCCTAAGGATAAACAACTTCAACTAATTACCTCCGCATCTTTCTCCCTCCCAGCCACACGAACACCTTCGCAAGCCACCAGGAGAAGAATGCAGCCTGCAGCAAACCCACTGTCCCTTGCATCATCCTTTTGGGGCTGAAAGCATGCAGGTGAGAGTCTGGTGTCCCCCAAGAGGAGGGCAGGTGGAGTTGGCGTTCGACCATGCTCTCATTAACAACTTGTTCAAATCATCGGGGATGACATGAAGTCAATGTTTGGCTGTACCTTGGTCTTAGATTAGTATTAATCTCAGTGTTCAGCATCCAGAGTCTATCACCAGATGAGGTCAGGAAGGCTTGTGCTGATAGCTTCAACCACTACGTGTCTCAGGACTTCCCTAATTACCAGGAAAGCCCCATTTCTCCTTTGCTTTTGGACTGGATTTATCAGGGAGCTAAGATGACAAGCCAGTGAAACATCCACACCTGAGACTTTTTTTTTTTTTTTAAGCAGCAAATGTGGTCACGCAAGTGCTGGCAAAGCTTCACCCTAGACTTGTGCTCTTTTGCAGGTTGCCTCCTGTTTTGTAGGAAGTCAGGAGCCAGCCCAATTCAGAAGCATGAAAGCATCAACTCGGTCTTTGGCTCCTCCTTGGCCCAAATGGGAGCCAAGAAGCCAGCTGGTTTCCTTTTGTGGATGCAGAACTTGTCTTATTTGGGCCCACCATCAGCTGAATTTCTTGACAAGGCTTCCAGGCACAGCCAGGGACTAGCAGAAAAATCAGACCGTTCTACCACTGCCTAACTGCCTACCACAGCAACAGGAGAGCCAGAAATTTTTCATTCCTGCAGCCATGAGCTGCATGCTCCCTGTCAGCCCCGTGAGCTGGGAAGCACCTCTCTCACCCGCTCTGTCACGTAGCCCCAGCACCCCAGGTCAGCCAGGAGATACGGATCTGGCTGGGGGGAGTCTCGGCTGCCCTGTGCCTCTGGTCTCACCGACAGTCAGGACAGGGCTGAGTCTTTTTATCTTAGGGCTGTGTATTGGGCAACCCCCAGGTGTTATGGAAGTCGCTCTGATACCCCTCTATAACACTAATCCCAGAAAACTTGATTTCTGAAAGATCTTCACACATGTATATGCATCAGCCCCCTTAGCAGTGATATTCGTATCTCCCTTCAGTCAAGCAGGCTGTCCAGCTGGTGATTTATTACACTGCTGCTAGCAAAGCACGTGGGGCCTGGAGCGGCTGTCAGTGACCACTGACTGCCCTCTTTTTCCCCAGCAGTGAGTTTTTCAGCTTCGAGGCACAACACTGTGCAGCAAGGGTATTTTCTGCCTTGGCCTGACCTTCACCATTAGCCTCAGGATCCACGTCTGTTGCATCACAAAAATTCGATCCCGCTATGATGTCCTTTATCAAGAAAAGCATCATAAGGTTATTGTCTTCTGATATAAGGAGTAGAAAGTGATCACATGCTTGTCCAGGCCAAGAAAAGTACATAACTTAGCATAAGTACATAACTTAGCAACCACAGGGGCTTCCTTCTTGTTTGATGGTAACCAACCCTCCATACTGGGGTCCATTTCTTTGTGAATGAATGAGGCTGAGGTAACCTGGTCCCCCACTTCTTTGAAGTGAGGATGCTTTTTTACACCATTGAAGAACAGAAAAGGCTGTTTTTCTCCTCCCATTCCTCTTCAGACTAAGGATGATGTCTCCAGGCCCCATGCATTTCTCAACCCATTGTTATCACTTTATTTTCTAGGATGAACTTCACAGAAATAAACAGGATTTGACCATTTTTGAACTTGCCCTGATCCCCTGAGGGCTGGACCCTTCCTGAACATCCTTTTGCCTAGAACAAGTGCATAGAAATGGACCCACGCTGCCTGCTCTGTACACTCAAAGTGAGTTACAGTGCTTTAATATTACCATACAACAGTCAGAATTACTTGATTTTTGTTATTCACTCCTGATCCTCTCTACAGCTCAGTACCTCTTAGCCTATTAATGTGTGCTGTTCTCACCATGTGTAACAATCAAGCTAGAAATCTTTGATCTATTCGCCTCCTTGGTATCAATTGCTTGATCTGGCAAACAATGTGGAAGCACTCCAAATCCTGCTCCAAGTGAGAAAAAATACTGTGCATTCATGATGGCCTGATCATGATGGGACGAGATTCCACAGAAAGAAAAATAAATCTCCTTGTCATGACAAAGTCAAGAATACACTGTCAAGTGAATACCTGCAGGGCAAAGGCTGCCCACGACAATCATACAGTTACAATCCAGACATATCTACTACCAGTATGAAGAGGCACGGATAGGATGGTGCAATAAAATAATCAACAAAAACAGGTTTTCTAGTTAGGAAGCGAGCTTTGAACAAGCCTCTTTAAAACCTGTTTGTATCCCCTTTGTCTGTCTCTTGAACTTTCCACCTTGCCTAGTTTTTTTCCTTTCCAATTTCAAACATTTTGAACTTGCATCCAAAAGTAGGAACTTCCCAAGTATAACTGCAAAGTGGCAATAAATAAAAAAATGTGATATAGCATCTTTTGGGAGAGGCACCGATGTTGGGGTAAGGGTGGCTGGTTAACTGTTTCTTATTGACATCAGGCTAGACCATCAATCACATGCCTTGTGCTGTCTCATCCTGAATATGTGTTCATGTTGATTTTTCAGATGATTCCATCCCATCAGTGGAATGACTAGGGTTGTTTTTCCCCCCTTATTCTCTTTTCTTTATTCCCTTTCCCTGTAATTGAGGCACTCTTGCCTTCTAGGGCATGTTTGGATAATGTAGCCAACTTGCAAAGTATTTATTTCTGCCCACAGTGTTTTTATAGACTTGGCATGAAAAGCAACCAGAAGACAAAGTAAAAACATCAAGGAAAACGTAAGAAGTGCATAGCCTGGACAACAGGTTTGCAAGGCTCGTATCACCTAGCAGGACACAGGGAGTAGAGAGCCAATTTCCCTGCTGTTCCTACTTCACAGGCCACATAACTTTCCAAACTCATCATAGGTAACAAAGCCATGAGGCTTCCTGACACCAATCCTTCTCCATAGCTGCCTTTGCTCTCCACTGAAGGAGCCAACTTTTGCAAAGAACATCACATGCTCCACAGGACAATTAACAGTGATGGGGAAAGAGTTTCAATTAGATATAAGTCTATCTTCTCAAAATAGGTAGGAAAAATTGTCACCAGCACCCTGGTGGGGGTATTGCTGACAAAAGCAACTAGCAATGCCAGCGCTCACAGGACACAAGGGTACTGAAGCTGTCACTGCCAGCAGTGTTAATAGGAAAACAAAACAAAACACTTAAAACTCAACTTTCCAGGATGTGCAGACATGAGTTCCCATCGCTTTGATAACAGCTGTGACTGAATCACTTGGTGTAAGTTTCACCTCTTTAAAAACTGAGCACGTCCTTCCTTTCCACTCCTCTGTTATGTAGTTATGAAGGACCATTCATAGTGGCACATGGGCCCAGTCAAATGCTTTGCAACTCCAATCATAGCTCTGGTTAGACTCAAGCCAATCTCTCTGAGAATACACAAATTACCATCTGGGTTGGAATAAAAATCCCACTGCAATTCTTACCAACACCATTATTCTTATCAACATCATTTACGTAAGGGACAGGGAAGCCATCACAACAGCTTCATCCTCAGCATAGATGACTACCTAATGTGTGTGTTCCTACCACAATGAAATAAAATCCAGCAGGCATAGTCAGGACAGACTTGTCTGTGGAATTATCTAGGTCACCAAGTAAAATCCATACCCTAACATCTTGATTTAAGTTTCTGACACAGTTTACAGACAACATTTTCAAAGATTTCATGTGTGTTGTAGCCCACAAACATCCTGCCTGAAGATTCCCACAGCATTGTACCTGAAGGAGAAGCTTTGTCACATCCAGAATTTTCAGGCGGTGGTAGACATCTCACCCTATATCCATGCACACAGCGTGAGCTAGGCAGTCAGATTCTTAAGCTATTTTTAATAATCCGATCCCATGACAATGGTACCTTAAAGTAAGGGTGGAAGTGTACCACTTCAGTGACGGTGCCAAATTCAACCTCAGAGCTTGTGCAGAAGCAACATACCAACTGGTGAAAGTCACAATGCTTGGTTATAAGTGTCCCTACTGTTATAAGTGTCCCTACTGATTTTAAAAACCATGCATCTCTCCATCCAGTTTTTCATCTTCAAGAACTCCAAAATACTCTTGGCAAAGCAAATACCCGTCAATTCCCCCATTTCCATAGAAATAAAAATATAGGAAAAGCTGTCAGCTGTGAAAGCTGCAATTGTACCATCTTCCACTTGAACAGCTGACACAAGGAATCCTCCTTGTGTTTCATGTCAAGAGAGTTTTGGTCATACCATTAAGAGAGATTTGTCTAGGTAAATGGGGCTTAATTTCTATAAAGTGTTTCTTCGTGGGAGGTATTGCAAGCAGACAAAATGTCACTTCTAGAACTTCCATCACTGAGCAAGCAGTAAGAGCACTTCACAACTTACTCTCTGGCTTTCTTTTTATAGTTTGTCCATCTCCTGCTTCCCCTCCCCCCCCTCTTTTTTTTTTGAGGGAAGTACTACCTAGGAAACAAAAGTAAATTTATCAAGAACTATCTGCAACTCTTGCTGCATAAGGTGGTAAAGCCATCTAAAACAGTCCCTGGGGCCCATACGCCTTCTACCCTCATTGCTGAATTTTGTATGGCCAGCTGCCTGGTCCCAGCTCTTTGATGTTCTATCAAGTTCTGCAGAAACCAAGTCACATTGATGATGACAGCCAGGCCACGATCTGTAGGAGTTCTTTTCCCCATATGTACTCACACACAAACACAGTTCAGCTCCTACGCTAATGTTGTTTCCGCTGCTTGCTCTTTTCCCACCAGTTCCAAAAAAAAACTGTCCAAGGATGGAGTGCATGAGTGGAGCTTAATTTAACACTACTTCCAAACAGTTCTTGTTACACAAACTGAGACTATGACATGACTTGTAAAAATATTTATATTAACAAGCCAGTCTTCTCTGGTCTACATCAAATAATCTTATGATCAAGTAATTACTGTGTTTTTACAAAAAAAAATCTCTAAGTTAGGCAGCCACTGAAGCTGATGCTTTTGGAAAACGCAAAAACTGAACAATCCCAATACATGCTCATTTGATTAGCTCCCCAGTTCAGTGTATTTTATTCATTTAATTTGTCACACTTGACTGGATTTTAAACAATGTGAAATATGTACTAAAATATATTTTATTAAAACAAGAGAATTAAATGAGTACTAAGTGGACATACCTATTTTTGTTACCAAGAATGGATGCATTTATTCATTTTTTTCTTTTAAAATTCAACCTTTTATTCACTCATCAAGAGCCAATAAGTTATATAAATCATAGTAGTTTTCATTTCCTTACTGAAGTAGTCAACAGATTTTTTTTTTAAAACTTATATTTATGCTGACTTGGTAGCACATTAGATCCTTCGAATGAGTATATTGGTCTTCGTTTTTCCAAAGAAATTCTTCTTAAAAACACTACCTTGCTTGTACACATTTCTGTAAAGCCTCTTCCACGTTATTAGCATAACGTTGCAGTTCCCTCGGGTTCCCTCCAGGAGGTACCAAATACAGCTGTACCAGGCGTCAAGGCACTCGATGCTCAGGTCCATTCACACCTAGAGAACTAGCTCAGGAGGGCAGCAGAGTGGCCAGTGCACACTACAGCCACCCCCAACCCTTCCACCTTGCCACTGCTCTTTAAAGGAAGCCACAAATTACACTGAAGCTCCATGCTGAGGGCAGAGGCAATGATTCCATTTGACAGATGTTAAACCAAATACTTCTGTATTTAATTATGTTAAGAGTTCCAGAAGGTTAAAATGGTAAACAAATGCACAGAACTCCTGTAATGACAATGAACAGCATTGTCATCCCCATAATTTAAACAGTGTCTAAAGCAACTTCTAAACAAGTAAAATTTGGGATACTCATATAGAACTTAGTAATTTTTGTTTGCTTTACCTAGTATGAAGGGTTTCCAGACACTTCAGTAACTTGTAACTAGTCTCATAGTTGCCACTTTCCCCTCTGCTTCTTGTAAGCAGATGTTTTGTGTTGTATATAGATTTTTTCCCCACTAACAATGCAATCTAGTTTTCATTGTAACACACAAAAGAACGTTAGTCTTGCTCCTCTTCATCCCCATCCTCATCTTCATCTGCTTGATCTCCGGATTCAATATCATCCTCATCTTCAACCTGAAATGAATAAAGATCTGTTGTGAGCAATAAGGTCCTTTCCATCAAAAGATTCAATCCTTTGAAGATAAAACAAATGCAGAGGGAGTGAAAATAGGCTTAAAGGTAACCTAAAATCATCATGCTGTATCAATTAACACTTCAAATTGTCATCTTGCAATCTCACAGTTTAACTTCTATGCATGCTGCAAGTACCCCCTAGACTAACGTTTTATCCAGATAGCAGAAGCTAGACCAAATTAACTGTTAACTACCAAAAAGTAATCTTTCCTTTAATACATAAATGATTTAAATCAGAAAGAATTATTGCCTTTGGATAAGAAACACAGGCTCAAGTGTGGCATTCAGCCACAAGAACTGCAGCACATCACCTAGTGACATCCACCTTACAGCCACCAGTTAAGCTGCAAGCCACAAGGGTTCTTAAAATCAACATCCCAGAGTTGCTCTCTGATGCTGCAGTGACCATTTACAGCATAGCTAGAAAGCTTTAGTTGCTTGCTGAGTAATCACTTGGATTTTCTGCAGAGCAAGCCCTTGGATCATTACAATGCCATCCTTTGTTTTCTAGCTGGCAACCAGGACAAGGGCAGATGGCCAGATAACTTTGCAGACACATGTATAAAGTACAAGGTGTTTTAATCACAATGCCTATGCAGATACCTCTGAACACTTCTTTCAAGAGGCAATTTTCTTGCTAGCTGCCAACTTAAGTTCAAAAAGTAACTCTGGTAGATTCAACAGCCCTCCATTTAGACAAGGATGCCTCACCAGATGCATTGGATCAAGCACTGTCATACCCAGACTGCTCAGGCCAGCCTTGGACTGAGAACTTACTTGAAACATTGTTTTGCTTACCGGTACACCAAGATCCTTCAATTTATTCTTCAGAGCAGATAGTTTCTGATCCTGGTCAGCCAAAAGCACCAGAAGATCATCCTGTTCTTTTTTTGATTCTGCAACTTCTTGCTGAAGCTTGCTTTTCTCATCTTGCAAGATGGCAACTGTACTGTTGGATGAATCTAGGTGCTGTTTTAGTGATGCTTTTTCTTCAGAAAGGGCTTTGACTTCACTCTGGCAACAGGAAAGATCCCACACCAAGTCACACCTTAAGCAAGGAAAATGTGCTTTGTTTCCTACAAACACTTCCCATATGCTACTTGTAACAGCCTGATCCCCACCAACGGTCTTGTGGCCTCACTCCTACACTTCCTTAACCGAACTCCCCCTATCACCAGCCAACAGAAAGGTAGTTAGGAGTTTTAAAGAGTGGTTACCCTCCCCCAGTCAAGTCAGATTGTCCACATCACAGTAAACTATTTCCTAGACCCTTATTACTAACTCTTTCAAGTCTTCAAAGGCAGGCAAGGCCTAAGTTTCCCATGTGAAAAACAACAGAAGAGATACATTCAACTTCCCTTCTGTTGTCTAAAACAAAAAATCCTAACAGCACAAACCCTCTCCATCCAAAGCGTTTCCAGCTGCACAAGTCCTAACTGAAGGCTGAGCATCAAGTGACATGGTCTGGTGTTCATCCACTACTGACCTTCAGCTCTTTCACTTCTTGCACAAGTCGTCCCTCTAATTCCAAGTTCTTTGCTGCTGTTGCACTGGTGTCACCTAATGCAGGATCTGTACTTGTGTTCTGTGCAAAAGAAAAAACAGTGTCAGGAGCACTGAATGCCTCACATATGAAGTCAGCAAACCAAGACATTACACAATTACTTGTAGATGTTAAAAGCTTACTTTCTTGCTACAGCATAGCCAAGGTATGGTAGTTATTTACATCATACACTGGAAGGCATTAGAGAATAGACTGATGCTTTTCTGGGGTCTGAATACATGCATATGCACACACAAAAAAGAAGGTATAACCTTTAATTCACAGAAATGATGGTGTACAGAGTTTTTTCTATGCCATCTCAGTCACTTACAGGCCACCAGCTCTCACTCGGATGGTTCTTAAGTGTCAAAGGGTTGATTTTTTTTTGTTGTTTTGACTCTTAATTAGGCTAAATATCACAGCATGGTTGAGGCTGGAAGGAACCTTAAACCTCATCTAGTTGCAATCCCCTGCCACGTTCAGGGACATCTTCCATTTGCGCAAAGCCCCATCCAACCTGGCCTTCAACACTTGCATAGATGGGGTAGTATCTGCATCTTTTATGTGACTACTGAAAATCGGAATAGCGTGGTGTAAGCCAGCCCTTCCCAAAGTTAAGGTTTCCAAAATGTAGCAGCTTTCAGTTAAAACTATCAACACTGCATGAACGTAAGATAATGCTTCTCCAGTTGTAGCATGTTCAAGTCAGAGCTCTAGGAAAGGCCAGCAGTCTGTTTGGTGGCAATGAATTGGCCTGACAACTGGTAGCAGCATGAAACACTTGAACGTGCCTCTGCCACACGAGCACACATGGCCAACATGTGAAACACAATCTCATATGGCAGCTGAGCCTTTTTACACTGGAAAAATATTAGAACCCTTCCTCACCAAGCTCATCTGTGTATTAAACACTTGATCTTTTCCCCACACAAAGCCCTTTTCTTGTGATATTGAAATCATACTTTGATGCATAAATAAGAACAAGCCAGCCAGAAGCAATAGTTTCAGCAAATCTAGCTGCCTTATCTTCATTACAGCAGAGCTACGAAAGCAGGGCACACAACAGCTACTCTTGTTCTGCTTGAGCATCACTGAATGTTCTCCTTCCAATTGTTCAAGTGGCCCACAGACCTGCAACTTGAACCATGAGCTCTGCTGCAGAAACATGTCAGTAGGATGTTCACACAACTCCCTAACAAGGTATGCAGGCCCAACATATATTTTTTAAGGCCATTAGCTAGTTCTGAGGACAGGATTGCCTCTTTTTTAAAACTTTTCCTCGAAGGCTCTATTGGCCATTTTTTTCAATATATAATATTTAGTATTCAACATGTAACATATTATGTTTGGAGGTCTGCGCAGACAGATGTACCTGTTTGCCGAGCAATTTTATCTAAGTTTCCAAAGTAGTATCCTCCAATCTTTGAAAAAACAATCATCCCTCAAACGTACACTATATCATGCGTTGTGCTTCACAGGAGGGGTTTGTTTGTTTTTCCCCTGTGATAACAGTAGAAACTTAAAACACTGAATGACTTCTATAAAAACAGCAAGGACCAATGGCCTCACAATTCACAAAGCACTAACTTCGGTAACATCTACCCTTTCCTCAGGAAGGATTTGTCTAGGTAATACACTACTTCATTTAAAACAATGTTGGAATCACTTTCTGACATACATATTTAAAACAAGCTTGGTTTAGGATAACAGCTACTGACAGCATAGGCAGGAAAGTTTGTCTCAAAAGGAAAAATAAGTATTTTACTAGTACCATTACTTGTAGCTTCTGATTCTCAGCCTGAAGCTTAGAGATTTCTGTAGACTGTAGTTGTATCTGAGTCCTGAGCATTTCTAATTCCTTTGGAAAACAAAAAACAAAAATACTTTTAGTTTTAGAAAGCAAAGCAGTTCTTTCCCACTAGCTTTTTGTTAGGTTAAATGCTACCAGAATAATTGCTTTGCACTAGCTACAGGAGTGGAAGGGTGCAAATGTCTTAGTGACAACACAGCAATCATTTCTCTAGAAGACAAAGCTAGGCAACAACAAGCATCCCTTCCACTCCATACTCTGAAGAATTTCTTCTCTATGCAATGCCCAAAGCCACCTGCCAGACTAATGTTCATAACAGGGTTTCACACCACTAGCACTCCCTCCAGTGGATATCTATCCACTCTTTGTACAGAAAGCCACTAAGGCACATCAGCCTAGGCAGTCTTTGTTTTCCCATCACAATTCCCAGTCAAGTTTTTGCAAAACTGCTAGGTATTTTTTGCACAACAGCTATGCAAAATCATTGAACCTACAGATACATAAGCACTTATTCTGTGTGGTACATCTAATACATGGAAGCTTGCTTATGAACACTTAACAATACTTGACAACGGATAAACACAAAAATCTCTCAAGTCTGCACAAGTTGACATGTCTATTTCTAGCTTAAAGCTGCTTAGCAAAGGCAAGCAATTCATTTTTGGATACACGATCTCCATGCTATCATCAGTACTATCATCACAAAGAAGGCCATTAATATTATCAGGAAGCTCAGAAATCCTGACACTCCCTGAAACTTGACTCCTCTCCCTTCCAATCCCAAGCTACCACTGTTCACTTCAACTTTGCTGAAGTAACACAAGTTCACCTTCTGTAGTTCATTATTATGCTCCAAGCCACTGGATTTGCTCGTCTGTGAAGACTGTTCTGTTCCCGCTTCCAACTGCGAAGGCTTCTGTAATAGCAACAGAAAAATCAATCAAACAACTAAACAGACTAAATATGGTTATGCTGTCCAAACACACAGTAAACTGTGTGCTTGAATCACTGTTCCCTGGTTAAAAGGTGAAAATAGATTAATAAACGCATGTCATAAAGCTCTTTGATAGCAAGAGAGCAGCTGAATGGTCTCTTCTAAGGTGGAAACAAAAAACATCTTTCACCAACTGAAACACAGAAGGCAAGCAAAAGAAGGCACATTCTACACTGCAACAGATCAGCTGCACAGGCTACTCCTGAGCATAGTGTGAAGCAAAAAACAAACAAGCAAGGAAAAAGCACACGCTCCCATTAAGGCATCCCCCACTGTATTTCTTATTATCAGCACGCAATCATAACTGATTGCATGACTGTCATCACAGTGATGACCTTCGCAGCATAAGGCAAATAACATTTTACAGAAACAGAAGCCCTGTCAAGATCTTCCGAGACAGTAGTTAGCCCTTACCAGTTTTTCAATCAAAGAATCCTTTTCCCTCAACTGCCCTTGCAGCAGCTCATGCTTGTTTTTCCATTCTTCCAACTCCTCTTTCAGTTTGCTCACTTCCTCCACCTGAATGCCATTCATCTGAACTGTATCGCTGTGGGAATTATGATGCTGATTGTCCTTTCCTATGAGACAGTTTATTACAAAGTTTACTGCCATCATTTTCAAAGTTGTTTTTGAACACAAAAATTAAAGAATTCATTGCTCCTCCTCCTCTCACCCCACAAGGCAATACGAGTTATTTGAAGTAAAGAGCCCAGGTACAGAGTGTTAAAATTCTCTGTCAGAAGTCTAAGGACAAGGTCTAATTTGCTATTCCTTATTTGTGACTACATCTGCATGCTGCTCTAGCCATTCAGTTCAACCCAAAGAAATACACAGAGTTCATTCTATAGGGACTGGCAATTGTTCCCTTACCTTCTGTTTAATACTAACAAACCAGGTCATCTATGGCATACACAGCTCATCAGGCATCTTTGCCCTTGGAATAACTCGCATATACTGTCCTGATTTAAGCATTCCACTAGCCCCCTCTACTGACAATGATACGCTTCATCTTGTTCATCTGCCATACCACAGATTCTTCCCTGACTCACATTTTCATTCTGAGACACAAGCTGTAGCACACATGGACTCTCTCTGTTTTAAGACTGAACAGGACATAACTGTTTTGGAATAAGCTTCTACCAGCAGTTACCTGGTAGCCACCACTTCCCACAGCAAGCGTCAGCTCCAGCCCTTCACCCAGCACAGCCACAGCTAAGGAGCTACGGTTGCAAGGAAGGGCTTGTCTTTTCATGGTGGGCAACTGAACTAACACCATCATCAGATCTGAAGCTATTTCTAATCCCAGTATTTCCATGTGTCCATCTAAACAGATGGTCTGGGCTGCAGCCATCTTCTTTAGGTGCTTGTCTTCCCAGGTAGCAGGCCTACATGGCAGGTAGGCCCTAGCTCAAGATATGCTAACAGGCCGTTCTGAGAAAGGAACTATTACTGCAAGACGCCTAAAACTTGGGCACAAATCGAAAACAAGTGATCCGTCCATTACTTTTTCAGGTTGTCCTTTCAGTTCTCACTACACAATATTCTGTAGTTTGAAGGCATTTAAAGTAAGATATTTTAATAATAAATATAAAATAATTTAATTATATTTATATTTATATTTTATATTAAATTATATCATATTTTAATGTTTAATATTATTAAAAATATCTTACTAATATTTTTAGTTAAACAAATCTGATGCTTAAATTAAGTTTTTAGCAATGCTCAACATTGACTTTCCCAAAAAAAGTCATCATATCTAAGGGAAATTTTCATATACTGCATAACAAAGCAGCATGTCTGCAATGACAAAAGACTGTTTGCTGCACCTGTTCTATAGCTTGACATAAACTACATACAATCTTCAGCACTAACAAGGTTACTATTCTTTCTGAAGCATACCTAGCTGTACTTTAAGGAGATTATATTGGTCTTTGTGCTGCTGAATCTGCGACATTTGCTGTGTAACTGTTGTTTGAAGCTGCTCATTTTGAGATTTTAAGGTGTTAACCTGTTGCTTTAACTCTTCAAGCTCCTGGTCCTGTGAAATGAAAAGAAAGCACTTTCAATAATAACATTTAAATACAATGCTCTAAGGTACAAAAAGAGATGAAAAAACTTCACTCCACCAGCAGACATCACTGGTTACAGAGATTGTCAGTGCTACCTATGACAGATTAGCAGAAAAAAGTTTCATACAAACGTAGATAGCTTTCCTAGGGAAAAAGGTGGGGGAAAGATAGAAGTAGCCTGTCAGAGAAGACCAACACATTCCAAATCTCTCGGAGGAGAGCTCCACCATCTCCATGCCAGGGACAGCAGGAAGAGTCAAAGATATACAATCTTGTAATTTTTCTCCCCACCCCATGGAATCCTGCACACATTTGGTCTGCTTACAAAATCTTGGAAGAAACAGCGGTAACTGCAGTCATATGTTCAATAAAGCCTCACTGGAGGTTCAAAAGTGTCCCTTAATTCCAGGTATACTGCAGCAGGCTGTGTCCATTCCAGGTCCACGAACTATGAAAACCTGCTGCGGTTCCCCTTTAGCTAAATTACTTTATTTTGTTCCTTTACTTCTCAATTTAAGCTGTGGCAAAAAAAAAAAAGGCAAAAAAAAAAAGCAAACTACCATGGGAAAAGATTCAACAAGTATACCCAAATTTGAGCAAGGAAACTTTGTTTCCTCTTCAGTCACATTTCATTTATTATCTTTTGAGAAGTGAGGGCATAGAAATAAAAAATTCATCTTTTTGAAAAGAGCTGCACATTTCTCAGTTACTTAGTTGAGGAGAAACAAACACAAAAGAGAAGATGTACCTCAGGAAAGAAATTAAACTTAACCATTATTCTAAACACTGACACTTGAGTCCAGCCAGTTATTCTTGGCCTTAGTGTTTTTCAAGCATACCTGCACTGGTAGATTCCTTCTTGCTTGTTTTACTACATCTGCATCGTGATAGCTCCAGAAGTCAGTATAAACAGCTTCTAAAAATAGGGATATGGAGTGGCTGCCTCTTACCTGCTCCCTGATGACTTTTTTGTAGTGAGTCACAATGTTGTCATGCTGTTCCAACGTCTTCTTAACCTCCTCCTCCTTTTTATCTTCTTCACTGGACTTGTAAATAGCTTTACTTATGACACCTGTTGACAAGATTTTGTCAAGTAAAGCCCAGTTCATTTATCTTTTTTGTCCGTATAACCATCTCACAGCCTCACCCAGTTTAACCAAATTGATAGCATGAGAAACAGAATATGCACTTTAGAGAAAATAAAATGGTTACACAGTCTTAAATAGGAAAAGGCAGTGTTTTTTTTATAGGAAGGTTTGCATGCTTACTGCTCAACAGTTTCAGAATAGAGAATGCGTGTTTTGAGTCCTTTCCACCGGCAAACATGTGCTTCACTTGCATTATGCTCCATTACAACTACTTGCCTAAGTGGCTGCACAAGTAAGAGATTTAGGACTATGAAGGCAACATGTAGATGAAGCTTTATTAAGAATGGAGTCCCCATTATTTTCTAACAAGCTAGGAAAAACATTGTTCGGAATTTGTCTTAATAAATCTGCAAAGTGCTGGCTTGCGTACATCTGTGAGTCGAGCTTCCATCACCACCCATTTCAGTCTGTATGAACACAGACAAATACACTCCTTTGCCACAGTGTGGCAACTCACAGCACATACTAAGAATTGTTTTACTTAACAATACAAGTAAAGCTAATTACTAGAAGTCCTGATTACGGATGTTGTGTACTGGGAATAATTTTACAAAACATTTGAACTGCAAGCTTGAATTTATGATAGCTTAGAGCAATCCACGTCCTGTGCTTCTTAGAATGCTACATTTTTCATATAGTCACACTATTTTTAAGAGGACATTCAGCATGTTTGGTAATTCAGTCATCAGCTCATCACAAGAAAATCCAGAAATTAAAATACATCTCACCTTCCAACTCCTTTACAAGCTTGGTAAATTCATGATCAAACATCATGTGGTCTGGGCTAGAAAAACTAGGCTGTGGTTTCTGAGCAGCTCTGGAATAAAGTTCATGTTTGCTAATGAAGCCAAGCTTCTCAATAAAGTTCTCCCTGCCAATCCTCTTCTCAATCAGCTGTTTCAGTTTCTCTCTTAAAAAAAAAAGAAAAATCAACCACAGTGCAACATTTAAAGAAAAAAACATTCTTAGCTCACAGAATCATTCAGATTGGAAAAGACCTGTAAGATCACCAAGTCCAAACTTTATTAACCTAGTATTCAAGTTCACCCCTATACCATGCTACTAAGTTCTAAACCTACACATTTTTTGAAGGCCTCCAGGGAAGGTGACTCAACCACTTCCCTAGACAGACAATTTTAATGCCACACAACCATTTCAGTAAAGACATTTCTCCTAATACCCAACATAAACAAACACCCCTGGCACAACTTGAGGCCATTTCCCCTCATCTTAGTGAGATTTTTGTTTTCCTAGTTACAATTTTGATTATCTGCATCAAGTCCTATCTGCATTACATGCTTAACATTCAACACCCAGGATTTTTCAGTGCGACACTGGCATTTGTTCACAGCCTAGGAATACACAGGTTAGGACCTATGCAAAACAATGATCTATTGTGCCTAGCTAAAAGTGGGGTCCAGTTATTTTGCATCCTGTAAGGAACATGCACAGAAAACATTCAACCAAGTATTTAAGAGACTCTTAAACTATCTGCCAGTCAGACCTTTCCCTACAGTCTTATTTGTACATCATACTTACTTCCTGTAATTTTCAAGAGAATTATCGTTGTAGTAGATGGAAATGCCGAGCAGAAGCGCACACAGGCCTTGCACGAGCTGTTCCTCTTCTCCAAGGTTTTCAGCTATCTGCCCTGTGAGCTAGAACTCTTGTTAAGGATTTTGAGATACTAAATAAGCACAAAACATGCTACATACTTCTCTGTTCCAAATGTGCTGTTTCAGTCTAAGTTTCATCTTGAAATTATTTGCACATCTAAAACCAAGCTTAATTAGGACACCAACAAGCTATCTTACAATTCAAAGGACTTGGGAAACCAGTGGTTCTGCTTAACCTAAGAGACTTATTCCCAAACAAATCTTTAGCTTAAATGGCAGTTTAGCCTAGAGTACTGTAAGTCAGATCTTTTTCTCAAGAGTAAGCATAGAAATAAACTTCAATACAAGTTAGAAACATGCCCCCTACTTCTGGAGAAGAGCCTAATTCATAATAAATACTTCAATAGGCTTGTTAAAATGAAAAAAACCACACAATACTTAATTGGCAGAACCCCTCCCCCAGCTGGCACGGCTTTCTGCCGTGCTTGAAGTTACACGTACATCTTACAGGCAGGTCAGCATACACAGAGCTCTGGCAGTAAAAGGCTGCTTCCATCTCCTGCCCTGATACATTTCCTTGTACAGCACGCAGTATCCCTGCTAACTGATCTAGATTAGCATTTGATTTTAACACAGACAGTCCAAGTAACTACTAGGCAAGTCATTCTAATCTGCTAATAAATCAAGGATACAAAAGGTACATTGGCTGGATTGTGAAGGAAGTGTGTGACAGCAATCGAGCAGTTGCTTAGCCAAGTACAAAGCAACATCAGCAGTCCAACCCTGGTCTGTACTTTGCTGCCCTGGAAAAAATAACACCCCCCCATTACTGTCTTCCCACAGTGTAAGGCTAAAATATCAAAAAAAGCTGTACTGATTCAAAACTCACCTTTCAATGCATTTTAAAACAAAAAGTCACATCTTTCAAAATACCCATTCGTTAGTTATACTGAACACAGCTCTAGTGCTTTGGTGAAACAAGTATTAAACCACTCTCATTTAGCTGCTTTCAGAGCAAAAAAAAACAAGCAACACAGATGTGAAATATGACTCAAGGCAAATTAGCATCAATATCAACTCATAACAAATTAGTTTTGCACTTAATTAATACTAGGGTAACATAAAGGAACATACACACAACCCCTGCAAAGAAGGAACAAGGTGTAAATTAAGGCAGGTAAGGACTCCCTCTAAGAGATGCATCACTACAACCACTTCCATTTGCTGCTGCCTAAAAACTGCCATGTGTTCTTAACATAATATTGAAGTACCTTTCTATTCAAACAAAGGGATATGTACATTAAGCCAGGAAGGGGAAAGCTCACTACTGTGATTGAGGGATTTATTTTAACGGGGAAAAAAAAAAAGTGTTTTCATCCACAAACAGACTTTCTTATCAGTTCTCTCCCCCTTGTCTTTGCTGCAGATAAATATGGACACAGCAGCATTAAGGCAGGCATGCATCCCTCCACAGACAGTCAGTGTTCACGAGGCAGCCAGGCAAAACGTTCTTTACATGGAAAACAACTTCAAACGAGCATCTCATAAATTTGGTAAAGTAACTGGAAGATTAAGTCAAGTCTCAAAGACAAGACAAAGCATATAGTCCTGCTGGGATGCCTTCAAAAGGGAGGCAAGAAAAATACACTGATGGGAGTGGTCACAGGGATCAAAACAGCAGCAAAAAGATAGAAGTATTAGTCAATGACAAAAAAGAATCCATGCCTGAGAAATATCTGTGCTTGAGACACTGGACTTCAATCCTTGCCTCTGGTAATCCCTACACTTTAGGGCTAAAGACAGGGTTTTTTTTAAGCATTAAAGGACAACAAAAACAAGCTTCCCAGGCTCTTTAAACAAGCCTTTTCGCCACTGAAACAGCCAGCGAGCATCATTCTGGCAAGAAGCTTCTGCAGCAGGCTCCCAGCTACCATCTACCGCTGTGGACTGCAAGACAGACAGGAACAGCGCCTACCAACTCCACTGGGACAAAATACCATGCCCTGAAGGGACTGCCTTCAAGCACTATTGAGGTGCTGTGATCTGTTTTAAGATACCGTCGTCACTAAAATGAAACAAATCTCCTCTAAGGGGAAAAAGAAAACACAAAATTATGGATATATAGACTGTGTCAGCCAACCATAATACTGCTTACATGGGAAAAGGGGGTGTTTGGCCCTTTGGCCCTCATCCTCAACTTGACTGCAAGAGACTCAAATGAACAGTGTCAGAACAGCAGAGAATACAACCATCAGCACCAACTGCACATTACCACTTGTTTTATTGCCAGAGTAAGTACTACAAATGCTGTTAGGAGTCACTGTTCAGATTCTCTATGACCCTGTTGTTGTGTTGCATTAAAACACAGATCATCTTCCTTGCTGTTAACATCCTACCTAAAACCTATGACTGGTTTCCACTGACCTGCATCTCCCTGCAGACTGCCTAGTCCCAGTAAAATTTTCTCTTTTTTACTCTCTCTGTCCTCAGGACCAGCCCACAGAGCTTTCCCCACCTGCACTGGGGGTCTCCCCTCCCACCACATAGTTCAAAATTAGTTCATAACCTCCATGCTCTGGAACACTTCTATCTCTCTGCTCATGAGATGACAGACACAGTCTTCTAACAAGTTTCAACAAATATTCCCTCAGTAGCCCTTATTACCCACTAGGTAAGAACTGTGTTTGCACTCCAATCCTCTGGTAAATCATAAGTTTAAACAAAATATGACATCTCTTGCATTTTTCAAGTTCTTATAGAAAAAAACTACCATGCCATACTGATGCAGTGGATTGTACTAGTACTGCCTTGTCAGACACCTTAGTTGATGAACCTGCTGACCACACGGGCCCTTCTTGCTACACCAAAACTGCTGTGCAGGTGATTTACTTCCTCAATGCCTCAAAGAGCTATGGGGCCTCTTAGGTGGCAAGGGACCTCTGGAAGTTACCTGTTCTGTACACTGCCTTACCACAAGGAAGCTGTAATAACATCAGTTCTTCCTAAATCCCTTGCAGATTAGATGCATTAACATCCTCATGACACAGGCAACTGCATAACAACCTACCACAGAAATGCCTACAGAGGAACATACCCTAATACTCCCACCTGCGATGACCCAATGGACAGGCAGACTGCTCATTTTCCCCCACTGAGCGTTCCTCACACTTCAGACTGATTCAAAACTGCTGGCAATCCATTTCTCTAGACCTCCTGCACTGAGAATAACTACTTTAACTGGCAATCTTGTCCTACAGGACATCTGCAGACTTCTGAACTGACACTTCCACCAGTCTTCTATTAAAATCTTGTCAGCAACACAAGGCTGCCTGTGCTTGTGCAAGTTTGCATTTCCAGCACACACACTCCCTGGAAGCAGCTGCACACCCCATGTACTCAAGCATTGCATCCTAGGCTGAAGATTAAAATGTTTGGCCTAATCATTCCCACACAGCCCAGAAGAGCCTAATACACACCTAATTAAATAATACAAACCCCTTTCCTAGCCATGCCATGAGAATCACTACTCTAACAGGTTACAGTCCTCCATGGCAGCTGTCCTACAATTCATGGCTGGTAATCCTACCCCACCCCTCTGCACAACTACAAATACAGCTAATTCAGCACACAACTCCACAGCAGCAATATTTCAAGAACTGTTTCTGCTTCAGCTAACAACTACTTCAGCATTCCTCTAAGTAACACAGCCTGAAAGTCAGGCACTCACTTCAGGGGTCATTCACTACTAATAAGTAATTGAATACTAGTAATTTGAATGCTTTTCAAATCACTGGCTCCGTGGTTAAAACTCAAAGCTTTTGCTGTTAAGTGTAACAGAGTGGCTGAAAGGCAGGTTAAACATCATCTTTCTTTTAGCAGCCAGGAAATGTTCCCACTTCAGATGGCACCAGCTGTTTGCTACAGGCCTGTCTGAGGAAACAGCATTTCTAACAGTTTAATTTTTCTTAAAAGCAAAGTGCCTCTGTTAGGTGTACAAACGGTGAATGAGTACACCTCATTGGAAAGAAAGCACCCGTGTTACCCAAGATCTTGACCCCATAGTTTTGTGGAGCACCCCCAGAGAATCCCCTGGAGACACAGAAAGAGGTGGTTATGCTAGGAAAAAACCCAAACCCAACTGCAACACAAAGCTGTGAGTGGAAACACATCAAAGAGCAGTTAAAGAAAACCTCCCCAGCAAAACCCAAGACAAAAGGAAAAGGCCTGCTATTGGCAAGAAAATGCCGAAGCTGTGCCAAAAAATACATACCCGTCTGTCGATCTTATCACCCTGCAAGTTACACACACGTTACTTGAGAACGTTTAAGATCAACACATTTCAGAAACATTCCCCCAAAGTTTCAATCCCCTGCATCATTTAAGGCTACACAGCCACAGGCAGTTATGCTGTCTCAAATTCATCTTAAACAAAAATGCAGGGAAAAGGATAAAAAGGAGTTCTGCTTATAATCAGGAAAAGCAAATTAAACGTGTCCCATCAATAATTCAAAACTCCAGCATGTTGCCGTTATTCCTAACTGCAGGAACTCCTAATCACTGCCCAGAGCTAACCATCTCCTTATTATTACAACCATTTGGGGAGAAAGGATGTGTAACAGAAGTTAATGTCACAAGGAAGTGTGGTCTGGAAAGTAAAGTTAAACCACCAGTTTCCAAAGCCAGGTATTAAAATACTGTACAACTTCAGAACAAGTTTTTGGCTTCCATCAGCAAAGCCAACAGCCACCAATAGATGACAGTCTGTTCTTCTAAAGATGTTTCAGGTTTGCAGTTACAAGCTAAATGCCAACCAGGCACTTCTGCAGCAACAGCAAGATGTGCCTGGGGATCCTGCCTGTTTGCTTTGTCTTTTAAACCAAGTTTAAGTTCCACATGCTTTAAAGCCCCCTGCCTACTGACAGCAAGATAAATGCTTGATGAACAGTAATATTTGCTTAAAGCTCCCTTCAACATAGGAGGCCTTAAGCAAATCTTAAAAAACAGGAGGGGAGAGAATCCTCGTCCTTAGGCTAACAACACTAATGTCTTCCTGTGATGCAGCTGTTCAAGATCATTTTTCCTGTACAGCTGGATTTTTATCCTGTCAATGGGCCAGTCAGTGCCATACCTGTGAGAGGATGTTGGTGCACTGCTGCAGCAGTGACACCGGTGGGTTGCCAATGCTTGTCGCCAGCTGAACTCTCAGGAGCTGTTCTTTCAGAGTCGCATTTTCCTGTAACGCGTGGGCCAGAGCCACGGCAGCACACCAGTTAGAAAGAGAGTCCGTTGAAAAGAGGCCCCCGCAGAGCAGTTGACCAGCCGATACAGAGTTACCTGTAGCTACCAAAAGGGGCCAGAAGTACAAATCAGATTACAACACACCATAGAAACAGCAAGATATTTAAGGCATAACTGTAAATGCATAAAAAAATTAAAGGCCATCTATTTCAAATCTTAGAGAAACCCTAAACCGAATCATCATGCTTGGATCTGGCACCCAGTAACAGGTAAATAGTTTTGCAGAAGATAACACGATGCAGTGAAGCATTCTACTGGTTCACAACCCAGCACAGAAATGGTGGTCTTGCGTACCGTCAATAGTAGATGGCAAAAGCGTCGAAACAATTTCTCCTTGTCCTTTTTGGTTTTTGTATAAAAAGCACTGGAAACAGTAGAGAACAGCACATCGGAGCACAAAAGGCTGCCTTTCGTTTACCATGGACATCAGAAGTACTACAATTGCAGGCCTATTTGATAGTAAGAAGAAAAGCTATTAGGACAAAGGGTGCATGAAGACAACTGTAGAATAACCATTTGGGGTGTTTTCTTAATTATCCACCTATTTTCCTACCCTCTAAATCCTTTTGTAGACTATCCTCTGGCTGACAGCAGCAGCTCCTCCTGACCTAGGAACTTGTCAACTAATGCTCATTCACTTTGTAAGTACCACCAAGTAATGTTAAATAAAATGACTTCTAAGCCTCATCTCTGTGGAAACACAACTGACACCTTCATGCTATACCTATTATGCCCAACATGAACTTGAAGCTGTTTGTCTGCATCAGAATTTCAAGTTCTGAACTGAAAAATCTTTTGCATTTGACTGTCGTCGTCTATACCAATACATCATTACCTGACATAACTTAACACTTGCCTTGGTGGATTAGAAGGTGCATTTACAGAGGCAAAGTAGTCTTGATTCATCTGGCATCCTCGAATGACCTCTGACACAGTATTAATGGTCTACAAAGAGTGCAAACAAAAAAATGAAACAGTTAAATATGAGCAATAAAAAGAAAAAACAACAAAAGAAATAGACACACATGGGAAGAATGTGAATCACTTCAGCCTCTTTGGGATATCCTGAAATCCAGGAGAAATAAAAATAAGCAAATGCAAGTATTTTCTGGCTGCAGATTTTAATGCAAAAGACTATCTTAAATGTGAGTTCTCCATACAGGAAGCCATCATCTGAAATAAAGGAAGCCAACATCCGAGATAAATGCTTAAAAAGTACTGTAACCAGTTGCTGCAGAGACAAACTGCAGTTATCCCTGTAGATTCCTGTTTTCACCCACTCCCATATCTATTTGCTCCCTCTTACTTCTGTCAGGATATCAGCAGGAACTCCAGTTGCCATCAGGATTGTGCAGAGCTGCTGTAACAACCCACAGTGAAACATGGCCTTCTGACAACTGCTAGTAGCACCTGGAGGATTTGTGGGAGACACAAGTACCCGAACAAGCTAGAGGGGGAAAAAAAAGACCATATGTAAAGACAGCCCCAGACTTTCCGAAAGGCAGAACATGATTTGCCCATGAAAAACAATTGCTCCTAAAAACGGACATAAAAGACAAAAATTAAACAGCATGTCCATCACATTATTAAGTATGGTCAATTGACGCTGACTTTAGTGTAACCCTCTAAAATTCTCAAGTACTGGAATCCATTACAGAGGTTTCAGCTAAGCTGTGAACAATCACACTGATTTATTATTCAACTCACAATTTGTCAGAGCTACATTTTGGGAAGCAAGAAACTAGCTTCATGTAGAAACTTGAGATTTATGAAGTGTTCCGTAACAGGAAAATGTGTTTTTCTGGAGGGGTGAGCAGAAAAAAATGTGCCCTACAATCAATAATTATGAATCCACTGAACAGTGCTGTAAATGCACCATAACTACACATTAATTTATGCAGGAGGATTCTTTATAAAAACACCCCTAGTCAAATATTTACCTCCAATCACTGTTACATCTTAAGTTACATGAAATAAAGTTACTTGATGTGCCATCCATTATGAATTCAGCATTTAGGAATAGTATGTGCACTGAAACAAGTATCTCTCATTAATACTGGTACAATAATACTGTGAGCTAAAGAAAGCACGCAGATTTCTCAGCTGTCACATGTTGCACATATGCCTCACTGCAAGCAAAGCTGAAGCCGCCTTGATATTGGTACCAGCAGTTAGAAGTGTTTTACCTGCAGCATTAGATGAAGATTAGTTACTTTCTGTGCAGACCAACCACAATTGTCATCCCCGACTTCAAACCAAGGCTTCATGCGCTGAATGTATGAACCTTCTTTAAAGAAATTCTGATTGGAATTATTATTCTTCAGTAAATTTTGTAAAAGGAGTAGACAGTCTTCCACTACTATTCCTGTGAAACAAAAAGATTAAATCACAGGTGAGACAGAAGTTACTAGTTTCTCCACATACTCAGCAGACTCTAGGAGGCACAGAACACACATTTCTGAACAACTTGTTCTTACCACCACCAAATTTTGATCAACTGTGAAACTCACGCATGAAAAAATAATCAAAGATCAAGTGAAATACATCACTGCTGAACTAGCGTATTTCAAATTAAATCATAATTATGGTTCTTCCACAAGTCTGAAGCAGAAACAGTATTTTTGAAGAATACATGGTTCATACAATAAGTTAATTGGGTAGTAATAGGAAGGACTTGAAATAAAGCCTCATGAACACTTGGTGTCTTGAAATATATGTACTTCAAGTTAAGCTAGAAACAGTTCCTCGTAAACTGCACCTAAATTGTAACTGATTACACGCACATAATCACTAGCTACAATTTTGACTCATTTCAGAGTTTCATTTTACTTTTTTCTTTTAATGAAAAATAAAATGACAGAAGAGAGAAGCAATTCTTAGCTACATCCCTTACAACAAACCAATATAAACTGCACTCCTTGGAATTGAAGCAAATGGGTTTTTTGGTTTGTGGGTGTTTTTAGTTTTTTTTTGTTTGTTTGTTTGTTTTTTTTACTTATAGACTATACATGCTGAAAGCAAACTACAGGTGCTAATCGACTATGTACTCTGAGAGAAAGTCCTCGGACAACTTTGTCCAGAAGAAAATACAAATAAAGGTAGCGTGGTCCTGGTACTGCTGGGCTGCCTTCTGGTCTTCATAAAAGGATAAATATTTAGTCCTTACACTTGTTAAAACACAGACAGTGCCAGACTTTAGAGTGGGATAACCAAGAGACCAGCTGTCACATTCCCCCCTTCCCACTCCCACTGCAGAGCCACAGCTAGTAATCCAGCCCTCAGCTGGGCCACAGGCAGGAGGAACACACATGGAAGAAGGAAAAAAGCAACAATTCTTGGCACACAGGAATTTACATACCAAGTCCCCTAAAATTATTAGCTGCCTAAAAATAGCAGCTTTAAATTAAAGGATTGCTTAATCCTTCCACACCAACATACCTGGAATAGCTCTACTGGGAGAGCAGCAATATGCTAACTGCTCCTGCAGCTTGCTGGAAGGTCATCTTTTTACTCAACTAGATCTTGCAGCAAACTGCAGCCGGTGGTAAACTCAAGTTGCCAAGAGAAACAAAGAAAGTACCTAAGTGCTGCATCATTTCTGCTCATTCTTTTTCTTATCCTTCCCCCCCAGGTAAATGACATGCCTATGAGCTGACCAGAAAACTGAAGTCACCAGCAATGCTGGAGATACACAGTAAGCTGTTACTTCCAAGCATCCCAGGATTTTGCAGGAAGAATGCCGATGCTCAACTCAGTAAGTGACAAAAGGGGACACTGCCCAAGAACATGCACTCACAAATGTAAACCAAACACGAACTAACACTTATGCACACATGCCCATAGAAATTAACTGTTATTTTAACTCAAATACCTCAAAGCTAGATTTCAAAATATGCTGAAAACCTGCCTACTTGCTCCTGTTTCTGCTTAATTTGTTACAACCCATGTGTTTTGATCCTTCTAACCATTTAACAAGATCCAATTGCACACTCACATCAACCTTTAAACAGTCACCCATTAACTTGTGTAAAAACAGAAGTAACAACTATGAAAAGAGCCTTAGACACTCCTTTACCTCCATCACTGTTCCCTTCTTCTGTTATGATATCCAGAAGTCTCTCAAAGGCATTTTCAAAGGCAACGATCTTCTGTATCGCTGCATTACTTTTTGTCAGTTGCTGTAACAGCAGGACTCCCTTGGCAGATAGAGGGAAGAAGTGATTAAACTTAGTTTTACTGAAGTTTACCGAAGAACATCACTTGTCACAAGTCACACCTCTCAGAAGAATGCTAAAAGAGCAGCTTAAGTCCTGGCCAGGATCAGAGAACAGAATTGCATACCCCCTGCATTTTGGCACATGTAGCCAAACCCAGCATGGACCTCATCCAGTATTTACCACATGCCTCACCACACTTGAAAAGAGAAGCACAACACTGCCAAAAAGGATGCTAAGTGGCTATACACAAGAACAAAGAGTAAACTTGTAAGACACCTCGTCTTTTCTGTACTAATTTGAGCTTTCTGCTGTCTGATAAATAAAGAGGAAAAAGACAACTGAACCTGACAGAAGGTCAGGAGAAAGACCAGCTAACACAACGGGAATACAACACTCGATGCTGGCAAAAACACAATAACAGCTTGCCTTCGTTATCTGATTTGTGGCAAAACATGCAGAAACGAACCAACTCGAGGGAAGACTCAAGTATTAATTAATAACCATGATGCTTCCCTCACATGCATTCATTTAACTTAATCCAAATTCTGCACAAATACTGCAGTTCACACAGTTGACAGTTGCTAATTATGAAGAGAATCAACAGCCTCTGTTCTATACTTACATCATTTCGTATAACTTCCCTCGAATCTGCTAGTAGATCCATGAGTCTAGAAACACCTGAAAGAAGTACACAAAAACAAGCATAAAAGGTGAAGTTCTTTTCTTGCTAGAGGTCTTGATTGATAACACCTCACTCAAAACTGCTCTATCTCTCTGCCCTCTGGTGAGCTTCCAAGCTGAAGTTCACATGCAAATAACTGAAGCACTCACCCATAGGACTGACAAGAATTATCTGCTGCACCTGAGGTCCTTGCTGCTTTAAAAGTGATGTAAGTAGTTTCACTCCAGGCCAACGAACATGGAAATCAAATTCCTGCAAAGACAGAGGTAATTAAGTAATAAATTCCTCAGTATTCCACTTCCTCTTGGAGATAAAAGCTATGAACAGACACAAAACAGGCAAGGGATTTAATCTCCTGTCCATTTCTTTCTTCATTCATCCTATTACAACACATGGCCAACAAATCAGATCACTGGTTCTTGATTTTATTATACAAGCAAGATGAAGTCCCAGCAGTTTCCTACCCTCCCTCCCCTCAGGGGTTGCTTTCCTTGCTATTTTTTCTTTCTAAAACAGACAGTCCAACCCTCATGGGATCAGCCCATGTTACTCAGAAATTTTGGGAAAAAAAAGCAATGTATTGGGCTCTTTTCTATCTTCTCTCCATTCCCAAACTACAACAACTTCTGTTAAAGTAGGATCTCGAAAGAAAAAGAAACTCAAAAACTAATGAGTCCACACACAGGCTTTGACCACCAGCACCAAACCTTTGGGCTCCCCAGGTCAGCTTAAACTCAAGAGCTGGTAACTGGGCCTACATCTCAACCGAATCACCCCACAGAGGCTTTCTGTACGTCTAATCCTTATGGTTTCAAGGCATCAACTTGAAGTCACCCACTGTAACACCAATTTAGATGACAAGTATTACTTTAACTCTGTACCAAGTTACAGGTGAAGACTGCATGTACATCATCCCTTCCTCCACATCCCCTACTCCCTTTCAGTGCTATCTTGCTGTAAGGTTAGAACAAATGGCTTTCATCCAGGTCATAGACTTCACTTATTTCCAACCCCAAATTTGCTAGGCAGTCAGGCACTTGACATTTGACACATGCTTCCATGGAAAAGTGGAAACATGCATTAAGGTAACCTAACTGTGCAGCACTACAAATCCTTCAGTATTCCCAGCACCGAGCAGTTACTTACCTCCACAAGCGTCAACAAGAGAGTGACATTTTCTTGCTGTTTAATGAAAATCTCTGTGAACTGACTTCCCAAATCATCAACTTGTTTAGGTGAGTTTTCTTCTGTAATAGTCAAAAATAATGTATTACAACACATGAACAGAATAACTTTGGTTAGTTGTATTTTTATTCTCACTAAAAGAGAGCAAAGGGTGACAAAGAAGCTTTTGATCACTGATACAGTGTTAATAAATTTAAATAATTTTCAAAAACAAACACAGCCACAAGCTGTACACACACACACACAAAAAAGCAGCAGCTTAGGCTACTCTAAACAATTTTTATTGAGAGCTATTTTAAAATCAAGGAAGGAACTAACAATCTACCAAACAGAAACCTAATCCAGTATAAATATAAAAAAAATCCTCTTCCCATTGATCCCATCCACATTCACAATTCTCAGACCAACGGTCACCTGTTTCAGATAAAACCAAACAATTCAATGGGACCAGAGAATTCAGACATAGGAAGAGCCCTCGCAGCACAGGAGGAGCAGAAAGACTTGTTTCCACAGAGCTCAACTAAACTGGTACAGGATTCTTCCTTCACCTTTCACCTTTTTGCAAGGGTCATGTATATTTCATGCCAAGAAGCTTCAAAAGAGAGTAGTGGAGTAAGTAAGCCCCAGAATTACAGAAGGCCAAAGCTAGAAGGGACCTCTGAAGATCATCTACTCCAAGCCATCTAAAGCTAAACGATCCAAGCACCTCAGTTACTTATTTTGACACAGCAGTTAGACAAGACTTAAACATCAGGAAGAGAGAATAATTGTGAAAGAGGTAAGTATCAAAATCTCCCAGCCTTGGCATCTAGATTAATTCCTCAAAGGAAATCAAGTGTCATTCCATTTACTCTCCAGTTGTGCAGAATCAAAGTAGTGGATCAATTCAGTCTTATAGAATTATTTAATCATTGTTGCATAAATGGATAATAAGTAAAAGTATCCCACAATACAACAGAAAATATCCAAACTACTGCTCCACTGCTGGTTTTCCAGTCTGAGTGGCAATTTACAGAACTATCTCACAAAACCATCTTATTTAGGTACTAGTGGTTGGCACAGTTAATGAACTTCCACTGACAAATTCAGGAACTGCAATTTTAACTCAAAGGTAGCTTCAGATTGTTTTCATTTTGGACAGGAAGAGAAGGTATTTTCAGCTCCAATACAGTTTCTGGGACTGGAGCTTTTCAGCCAAGGTAGTTGAGCAACCTAGCCGTAGTCCAAATCCAGTCCCACTCAAGAGGGATGGGAATTCAGTTCTGTGACACCTGTGGCCACCTCTAAGAAATTAGTATCTCATTGAGTTGAAAAATCATGTCAGTTCCTTGCTCAGCTGTATTTCTGTGAGGTTTCTCAAAGCAACATAACAAGCCAAGGGGCTAAATGCACATTAGTCAGCCACATGGGGAGCAACACAACACAGCCACTCACATTCCCAGCTCTGGCTGAGCACTCTTCTCCCTACAAAACTGCTCACCCACACAACTCCTGAACAATTTCCTTTGTTGTTCCTCCTTTCTCTGTAACCTCAAAGCAACTGCTGTCCTGCAGAGCATGCTGCCATCAGCCCTGTCTCTGTCCCATGTGCCAGGCAGCCCATACATCAGGTAAGGCCTGCAGCAAAAGCACTGCCACTCATCTTCTAAACCAGGTTACCCTACCAACCACACACATGCGTTCAGCACTGCAACACCATCTCATGCCAGCTGATGAAATTACAGGCACAAGAATGGCTTGAAGCATAAACCACAGGAAAAATAAATTAAAAAAAAAAAAAACACACACAGTAAAGCCACAAATTCTGACCAAATCTAAGTGTCTGATTTGTGTAATGGAAGGCAAAGCAAGGATTTTTTTTTCTTTCATTAGAACTGTAAGATTCACAGCCACCAACTGCTGGCAACCAACCACCTATAAATAGGGTCAAAGACCACAAATAATCTTCAATCTCTGTACCTTGTTAGGGGCACACCAAAACAGAAATCAAAGGACTATCTATTTTCTTGGACTGGCGCCAAGAAAAAAAATTAATTCAGTAGAGCCAATTTCCTTTAAGTTGAAACTGTTCCTTATCATTACACATTGCAAGCTGAGTTTATCATAACATCTATTCTTAAGGATTTCAGTACAGTTAAGAGGCCTTTTTTATGTGGCCTTAGAGTAATCAGACTGAAGCTGATCATTCCTTTAACACAGTCTCCCAGAGAGGCTGAGATTGGTAGGTAGTTTACATGAGGGACAGAGAAGCAGCACCAATCTGCTGCAAATTTTTAAGAGAACAAACTATGAAATACAGGAGGTAGCAAAAGGGAAGACAAATCACATGCAAGAGTAACTCTGAGCCCTGACGTCTAGCAAAATGCAAGTACATCTGATACAGCCCTCTCTGAAGAGGAGGGCCTTATCAAGTCTGGGCCACTCCCACAGTGCATGAATAAAAAAAACACAACAGGCAAACCAAATCCACATGAGTGCAGTTGCCAAACTTGCTAATGTGGAGTAGGGCAACTGAGCTGAGGAATCATATATGGATTGTAGACATTGTAGCTTGCTGCAAACAAAGCAAAGCATAAACCTGAACTTTTTTTCCCCTTTATTTAAAATACAGGCTTAGATGAAAATATTTCACTTGAAATTTGCCACAGGCTGTGACTGCTCATCTCCTCCTCCAGACATGCTCTGCTACAAATAGCAAGGGTTTGAACTTTGGATTCTTGCTAATCCCAACCCTCATCCCTGCACAAGTTCTGGATGCTAAGGCAAGAAGAAAAAAGCACAACAGTCCTCAGTATACACAGCTTACTCAGCCTCTTACTAGCTTGCCAGAGATCTACTTTTATTCCAAAAGCTTGGTTCTAGTTCAGCATGTTTTTGATTCTTCTAAGAAAAGGACAAATTAAATAATTAAAGTGAGGGGATAGGGGGAGCCGGTGTTTGTTTTTTAAGCTCTTGCTGTTTCCAGAATTACACCTAAGATTGCTCTTAAAAATCTACATGGATGTGGCTTAAATGAGAACAGTTTCCATTTTTTAAGGTTATCTTTTAAAAGATGCACCAATATCCAGCACTATCAATAAGAATTTCACCTTTACATCAACACATGAAGTGCATTTTAATAAAACATTGAAGAAATAAGGAAGAATAAGTGTTAGTGGTGAACTTAGGGCAGAGGTGAACGCTATTTTTAACATGCATCGCTTAAAAGAGACACTGTGAAGGATTTGTGTCAAACTTCAGAGTTTTGTGTTTTCAAGAAGCCATGCACACCCTTCTTCCCATTCAAACCCTACCAGAACTGAGGCTGCACTTTCATGACATCCCAGACGAGAATTTATTATTACTATCTCAACAAGTCTGCCAGCATTCAACATGCCCAGATCACATAAAATTGTACATTGGGAAGCCGCTTCAGCTCCAAAGCAAATTTGTACTTCAGAGCAGAACACAAAATGCACTCGAATGCAAGTCTTTACAGTGTCCTTTTTAAACAGCAGTGTGTGTTACGGGTGTGAGTAGCAACTACTTCTATCAAGTGCCATATTTATACAAGTAAAAGGGTTTTTACCTTCAGAATCATCTGTCAATGCAGATCAAAGAAAAAGAGAAAGGTTCACAAGTTGAAAAGTTTTTCAAACAGCACAACCAATAGTAGCATAAGCTCAGATTTCCAAGGCAGCCGTCCTCATTTCTGTGGCAAACCACTCCTTCAGGCAGCTGTACAGAACCACCCTGTACCCTTTGCAATACTCGTCATCCCATGTACATAACTCAAATTTGTCAATTCTTTGCTCTTCTTAAGACTGCTACTAACATTCTTGGTGAGTCAAGAATGAAGGCTACTACCACGAGCAGGGAGAAGGGCAAGTAAAGCTAACTGCCAACTTCAGAGAAAGTTAAGAGTAATGCATTACAAAAAGGATTTCAGCTTACAGATCTCTTGCAGCCTCCTCAGGTAAGAGGCAACGCATTGCTGAAGGTACCTCAAAAGGACGTACATAATGTGATGCAAACGTACTGGCAGAAATGCATATATATTGGACAATCCTCACCTACTTCCCAACAGGGTCTTTATCAGTTGTTAAGGGAGGAAACGCACACAAGCTCAACACCTCATGTTGTTCCCTGATGGAAGCCTCCTCGCAGGCTAGCACTTGCACAGCCCTCAGCCAGACCGCATCCTTATTCTCTGCACATGTCCGTGAGGCTAAAGATAAGGGAGCTTGTATCATCCTGCCCTCAGTGCCATTCAAGAGCCTGAACTCGTTATGATCAGTGGCTATTTTGCTTGCCAGAACATCTGGCTCTCTTGGATCCAGCACATCTATTCAATTTTAACACTCCTTGCTCAAGCCTAATTTGGGTTACTACTGTCATTTTCGTCACAGTACCAAAGTTTTTGTAAAATAAGGAGTTACTTTTCATGGCTGTTATCATTTCATTGGCCTTTCAGACCAGATTTGGTGGCTGACCAACACATAAAGGCTGGAGGGGCAGCAACCACAAAATATTGAAGTGTTGGCTAACTGTGCAGGCCTAATCAGTCTGTGTGCTGCCCTTACCTTTAAGGTACTAGCATAACAAGCCTCAGAGAATAAGTTCCACAACATAACTGTCAACTGTGTTTCTAAGTCTAATTATCTTGGGAAGTCTTTTCGTAAAATACCATAACAGGGCTGGCAAGCAAGATTTTGACACTTACTATAACCACCTTATCAAAGGTATCTGAGACTTTATCTCTTGGTATCGTTAAGTCCTCAGAAAGAAGAGGACAATTTGACAGTAACAGTCTGAACTGTCCTTTACCAATAGCAGAGAATGACCTGGCGGTATTTACAAATCAGAAAAAATACAACCTGGGTGCTGTTCACGTAACATTGGTTTTAAGATCAGCAAGAGATCCAGTATTACTTTAGTGCAAGCTGCGTCAACAGATTTTCTTCACATTGTCTTAACAGCTATGCGGTAACAAAGCAGGTCTACATATTAGTAAACTGGATATCGTTACTGTTCATAACTTGAACAAAACCAGCAAGGAAAGCACCCCCAAGTTAATACAACTATAACCACCAAGAGCTTACCTTGTTCTTCCTCTTCCAGGTCATTCGATATTACATTGTAGAGAGTGTCCAAAGCATAGCCAATTATTTCAGAATCTGAACTGCGAATAAAAGAACCACTTTGCTTTAATGACTTATTTGCAACTTCTCTTACGATTTCTTGTTTACAACGTTGGTTTTCATTGCTGTAGGCAATAAAAATAGTAAAGGCAGTTGCCTTTACAGCACTATTGCAAGAGAGAATTGACATGGATGGGTACTGTATAATGCCATGTTTTTACCAACCATGAGCTGCCCAGTCCCTTAAATGGAGTCAAACTCCCTTTGCGCATTCCAGTCCCTGAGGTGGCCACATCCACAAAGTCTGGTGACACAAGACAACCACAGGAAGCTTCATGGTGAGCATGTCTCCCATCTCCTGAGTCACCCCTTCCAACCTGCTCCTCCAGTGTGCCAGGAGAAACCGCGGGTAGGGACTCGGCTCCCTTGACAGCACGTCACCCAGAGGGGCTGCAGACAAACTTCAGCACCATCACAAGACCGTCCCCACCACCCTGTCAGCAAGAACCAGGGGCCAAACAATCTCCACTCGAATGCAGTAATAGCCGTGCCATCTCCCAGACAGGCCAGTCCCAGGGTCACTGACTCACCAGACCCAGTTATTAGGAGTTCTCAAACTCCTAATGCTCCAAGGAAGCTGCTGGGCTGCCTATCTAACCCCCAGGCTTCAGTTCACCCACTTAACACCAACACGCTTTTCCTTCTAAGCTCTGCTTTAGCAGGGACCTTGCATTTCCTTCTTTACAAAGCCTGAACTATCCTTAAATCTTCTGCTGAAACAAACTCACAGTGCAACAATTTGATGGCAAAAGGGATGTGTAACCATTTTTGGCTAAGAAGCAGCACCACACATAAAGGAAGGCATCTCAGAGAATGTAAGGACAAACCTAGCAGCTATTTTCACGTCTTGGCCAAGCACTGGAAGAGCACACTGTCAAAACTAAGACCTCTCATTCAAACTTTTAAGCCTTTGTTTTCACTAATCTCCAAGGCATACAAAGTGAGGATTCCACACCACTGAAGATTCATTCATATTTCAGGAAGCTACCAGGCCAGTTCACAGCAAACCCTCAAAACAACCTGTCCAACCAGCAGCATTAAGAGCCAAGCCCTAATTGAGGCCAGCTACCTCTGCTAGACCACTAATTAAAAGATGACAAACTTACAGCTGCTATTACAGCCAAAAAGCAGAGCTGCCTTAAGGTGATCCACCAGATTTGAGAAGACAGAATGGAGCAACCCACCCTTACCTTCCTTGCATCACTACAGCGAGGACATAAGCAGGCTCTCAGAGCAACAACTCACCGCCCTTTATATGACACACTAAATCCAAAACTAGAAGTTATCACAGCTCAGCATAGTTTGTCCCTTCACATTGGGTTTTGAGTTGAATCCTTGCCCTGCTTGTTGTCCTAGGCAGACACTTGCACTTTTTTTTTCCCCTCACTGTCACACAACTCACCACTTGTGTTTAAGCAAGCTAGGTTGTAATGGAAACAACAGTTACAAAAATCTGCCAAAATCTAAGTCAAAACAAATAAAAGAAGCTTTTAGTCTATATAAACCTTCCCGTCCTGCAGGTATGATCAGACTTCCCAACTGCATGTTTCCCCCTTTACCTTTGATGTAATTTTAGTTCAACACAGTATTACAAAGCCTGTGGTTTCCTTTTCATGTAACTGAAACAATTCCACATCTGAAAAATACATAAAAGTGACTTCCTGGAGACTTTGAGGAAAAAAAAAAATCTCAGCCTTGCTTTTCCTTTCCTCTCCCAGGAAATTCAGAGCTGCTACAAAAGAATAACCAAATTTTATGTGCATAGGGAAAAAGCTGGCCTTGTTTTTCCTGTTGAAAGAAGAACACATCACAAAATGAGGACAGCAGCAGCGTATCTTTGCGATTCGCTGCCTTGCTTCCATCTGGTCTTCATCACACACAACAGTATTTTCTTGATTATTCTGTTCAGACTGAAGCTGTGCAATTTTTGCTCTGTAGTGAAAGTCTTCAGCCAAGAAAAAGATTTCCAGTCTCTCACACATCCATAAAAGATGCAGTCTTTCTGAAATGCAACAATTCAGCGTAAGCCACCTGGGGCATCCTCCTGCTGCTAGTAGTGCTTTTATGTGGCGTTCGACCAAAATGGCAAGTCAGCACACCCGAGTTCACAAACAATAGCAGAGAAGAGTCATATGGAAGTGAAAGGATTCACATATTGTGCTGCCCAGGTAGGGCGCCTCAAAAAGCTTTTACCTCCTCTTCCAAGCGTGATCTATCCTGTCAAGTAAAGCATGAAATAGCTGAGCGTTTCTATCATGTCATCAATGATAGCACCTGGAAAGGAAGGCAATTTTTTTTTAACCCCAAAAACTCAGCTCACAGAAGAGTGACCAAAGGACTAACAAGCAACATTACCTCTTACAAAACTTTAATTAAAAGCATAACACAACTCTGAAAATTTGGAAATATGAGTACAAAGCAATTGAATAAAGCAAATAAATTACCTTAAGCCAATAAATTCCATCTCTTGGGTTCATATTAGGTTTTTAACTACTACAATTGCCACAAGTAAATTTTAAAATTCTTATTTTTTATAAATAGAATAAAACAAGTCTAAGATTAAGTTCATTTTTTGTTCTTGTGCCTTCCTCCACACCAACAGTTAAGTGGTGCTACAGCCCATGCCAGGCTTTTTTCGTAATAATCCCTGGTGGGATGTGGCAATATCCAGACAGCCAGCAAGGAGAAGGAAAGGTCCTCCAGTAGATCACAGTTCCTCCTTCATATTACAAAATGAACGTATGGCCAAAGAACACTGGTTTGTATAAGCGTCTGGTACATTTTAAGGCTGACTCGGGAGTGTTTTCAGGCTGCAGGATGGCTGATATGCATAGCTGAAAACCTAGTGAAAGAAGTCAGTTTTCTATAGAGCAAGTTTCAGCAGTTGTATCTCAGCCCAGGCAGGAGGTGGAGCTTAAGGCAATCTACAAGGAAATGCTCTAACAGGTAGTGCATCTTGTCCACTTAAAAAAGGAGTTTATTTCTATCCCAGATAAAGGCTGAAAAAAAAAAAAAAAGGAAATGGAAGCTGACAGAAGCAACCACAAAAGATTTGAAGTGGAATAAGAAAAGGAAGAAAAAAGTACCCAGCACTTCCACACAGCCATGCAAACCAGGACCTTTTCCTAAGGGAATTAGAAGATGAAGCTGTCTTTTTCTTACTTTTCCTGCCCTATCAACTTCACAATGAGGAACACAGGAGCATGACTTGCAGTTGAACAGAGCTAAAAGGCAATTGACAAGGCCATGAGCAGCACAGAGATGAGGCAGAAAATCACAGAAAAACTGCTACATAGCTGGTACAGTCCGTGTGCTTATCACAGCAAGTTTCAGGGGAAGGAGCAATTGATCCACCACAACCAAGAGATGCACTGGACATGAAAGATGTTCCTGCTTTTACTCCAGCTCTACACAAATAACAGTTAACTGCTGTGCTGCCATACTTGACTGAAAAGGTCTTTAATCCAAACACCTTTTCCATTAGATCACAATGGCACAGCGAACTTGTTTGCATTAGGAAAAAAATCATTTCTTATCAGAAAAGTTGCTTCAGTTTTTCCATACTGCTGTTATGCACTCCAGCAAGGCAGACTCCGCTGTTTCAGCGACCCCTGCCTGTTGCTGGCTCCTTCCCCCAAATTCCTTCCACTCAAACACCCCACCCCTGCAAAAAAGACCAGGGAAAAATAAAAAAAGAGCCTCAGCTGATAAAACTCAAGCAAGACCCACTTCTACTCAACTAAAAACTAAGAAGAAAATCCCATGGGCTAGGATCTTATTTTGATGCAAGAAAAACATAGCAGCTGCAGGCATACATCTGAGACAACCAGCTGATCAGTAACATCTCCTGGCAGTGAGGCAGCAGCCATCAGCAGCTTCCCGGCAAATAACCTGCACCTCCAGAGGTGGTGCAGGTTGCTCCTTCCTCAGGGCAACCTAATGATCACCAAAAAAGCATACCTTTCTAAAGCTAAGCAACAGAATAAAAAAAGAAGGGAATAGAAGATTCAGCATACTGTTTTCTCTGCTCCTTTGATATTACTAATCATATTTCTAGACCTTCTGTAAACTTGGACTTCACAGCAGCCAGTCACGGTACAGGACTAGCATGTGCGAGTGCGTTACATCAATGCAGTGACACGTGAAAGGGCCATTTGAGTCAATCACAGACTTCTGTTTTCTTCTTTAAAAAATCTTAAACAGCTGCACTGCAAAAAAAAAAAAAATGAGGAGGCCAGGAGGAAGAATATTTCACTTCTGCAGAAAGCTTCAGGGCAGCTCGAGCAGGCACTGCAAAGGTCCATCATGGATCACACCCAGGGGTGGCCCCTCACGTGAGGATGACAGCACACCAGCTGTCCCCCACAAGACACCACCCCGACAGCTGAGGCTGCGGCTCATTTATCAGCCCTCTGCACAGATCAGCTGGCAGCCACTTGTGTTCCCACAGCAAGAGCCCCCAAAGCCTCTGCTCTGCTATCACTGCTACCAAACAGTGCGCTCACACCATCAACACACGGCCTAAAGCCACATGGCTCTAAAACAAGCCACAACATACAGGCCAGCTGATGCGCCCCTCCACTAACATCATGCCATAGGAAATTAATCTAGGAACTTCTTGTGGAAGCCAGTATTTTTTCATCTAAAGACTCAAGACACAACGATGTACCTACTGGTTTTTGAGCTGCTGAGTCACACAGCACACCTGAACAGAGCTCTAGTACACACAAATTCTGAAGAGGCAAGTGGAGTTGAAAAAGCCCAGAAAAGCTCCAAGTTGATGCCCAGCCAAGTTCTCTTTTAGCATCTCAAAGGAAAGGAGATCAGTGGAGCCCCGCCCCCCTTCTCCAAGTTCAAATCTGGCCTGAACAGCAGATAAGTGGATGAACCAGGCTCCTTGACCTCATTTTTTTAAGGGCTTCCCCTTGGGGTGACTGTTGCTCCTGCTACCTCCCTTGTAGTGTTGCCATCATTTAAGCTGCATGTAGCCCACATGTGCAATTTTAACTCTAGCGTGGACTTGTTTAGACAGCAGCCCCAAACCTTCTTCACAACCTGCCTGGTAAACAAGGCCACCAGCAGCCTTCGGGTGAGCATAAAAGGCTTTCTTGTCCTGTAAACTAAGCAGAGCAAGATGCCACTGTCACTTAGATGCCTGAGGCCTCCTTCTAGACCCTGAATCACAGCTTAGTTCTTGTCTTGCCATCAGAAGACACTGCTGCTTCTGGTGTGCGGGCATGCACATATCCCACGTATCCCTTCTGGCTGCCTTTTTTTTAAAAAACAAATTTTACATTCAAGCCCAGACTGAAAGCATGTTACAATACACCTGCCTAAGAGCCGCGAGCACGCAGGGTTTCAGGGTTAATCAGAGCCCTGCCAACAGCTTTGAAGTTGCAACATGAGACTACTATCAGTGCAAGCAACTGCAGAAAGAAAACATACCCACGATAAGCAAGTTCTATATTGCATAAACGCTATATTCTAATCCTTCTAAAGCACTGAGTCTAGCATTGTAACAGCAGGTCTTTAACATAGGGGGTCACATCTCCTATTTGAACCCTTCAAAAAATATTCCCAGTGACAGAACTCTTCTACCCATTCATTTAACAGCATACACCTAAGTCCAAGAAACACATTTGCTAACTTTGTTAATTTATTCTTAATTCTACCCACTTCACTTTTTGTCTAATCTCACATTGATGTGATTTGTTTCAAAACCTTTTTAATTACTGCAGTTCTGGATTCACCATTCACTAATTCCACCTGTAGCAGAAACCGGGCGCTCAGAAGCATGAAAGTGCACCTTACGCAGAATGGCTGAGGTTAGCAGGGACCTCTGAAGATCATCCGGTCCAACCAAGTAGGATCGCCTACAGTACACGCTGCAGGATGGCCTCCAGGTGGGTCCTGAACGTCGCCGAAGAAGCCTCCACGCCCTCTCTGGGCAAGCTGCTGCAGCGCTGTCACCTCTCAGGACTTCAGGCGAGACTGCTGACCACAGAGCCCACCTGCTGCCCACCCCAAGCACGCCCTGCCGGCGCCTTCCCCCACCCGACGTTCCCTCACACGGAGAGCCACCTGAAGCCCAGCTCTCGCCGTGGTTTCACGCCGTTCCCCCGCCGGGCAGGCCGCGGCGCTTACCGGTCGGTCTGCAGGACGCGCACGAGGTGCTCCATGGCCTGGATGCCGACCTCCAGCCGGTATTTCTGCGGGACACAACGAGCCGTCAGCCCCCGCCCGGCACGGCGCGCCCCCGGCCCGCCCGGCCCCGCCGCCACTCGCCTTGGACAGCGACTTGAGGGCGCGCACGGCGTCCCGCCGGTCGTCCAGCAGCGTGGAGGAGGCCACCCGGTCGCACAGCTTCTGGATCTGCGGGAACGAGGGGGCACCGTCACCGCACCGCCACCGCACCGCCGCGGCACCGCGCCCCGGCCCTCCCCGCCTCACCGTCTCGGCGCCCGACGGCTGCGGCCCGGCGCTGGGGCCGCCCATGACGCCCCGCAAGAAGTTCATGGCGCCACCGGCCCCGGCCCGCCCGGCTCCGCTCTCGGCCCCGGCTCCGCTCTCGGCCCCGGCCCCGGCCCCGCCGCCGCCCCCGCCACGGAAGCGGCCGCCGCGCCTGCGCCGCGACGTGGCGCCGACGTGGCCGGCGGAGGGCGGGGTCGCGCCCGGGGTGGGCGGGGTCTGCCGGTGCCCCGCCCCCTCCGCCGAGAGGTGCCCCGTGCTGCGCGGCCGTGCAACGGGTCGGGGCGTGGAGGGTCCGCGCCGTGAGGTTCCCGTGGTAACGAACCAGGAAAGCGGCCGGGGCAGCAGTGCACGAGCCAGGGCGAGAGAAGTCATCAGGGCATGCTCAGCGCTGGCCGGCCTGGGGGCAGGAGCTGGCCTGGAGCTGCCGTGCCGTGCCCCACGCCGCTTCCCTCCTTCCCCGCGGGGGGGGGGGGGGGGCGGCTCGGCAAAACGGAGCTGGGACCGGCGCGTTTCCAGCCACGAGCTTCTCAAATTTCTGACCTAGTTTTTGAATTCCTGGAGTGCTAGATCGGTCGGTTGCCTATTAGCAAGAAAAGAGCTTGAAAGGGGAGAAAAAAAAAAAAAAAAAAAAAAAAGAGAAACGATAGGAGCACGAGTTTTCCTACCTAGATGCTGAGAGGGAAAAAAAAAAAAAAAAAGATAAATGATAACGCCAGAAGTTTCCCTGACTAAAACGCTCCTGGATGCCACAGAGGTTAAGAAACGACCCTGCCCTTCCCCACGGACGAACGGAACGGCCGAGGGATGCTCAGGCTGGCCGTGAGGCGATGCTGTCCCCCGCCAAGATAGGGAAGGCGCGCTCCGCGCCGCACACCGAACCCTTCATTGCAACGTTTCCCACCCTCACAGCGCCGCCGCTGCTGGAGGCATGGGGACTCCAGCCCCACAGCCTCGGTGGGACGGGGAGCGCCGGCACAGGGCAACCCGCCAGCCTCCAAGGCGGTCATAAATCCACTGCAACGGGAAAATAGATCGACAAAACTCGGGGGGCGCTGAGAGGAGAGGGGCGCTACCGCCAACGGCCGCCCCCGCGCCCGCCAACGGCCGCTGCCCCTCCCCATGCGTCCGTACGTCACCGCCGGGGATTGGCGGGGCCGGGCCGCGCGGCGCACGCGCCGCCGCCTCCTCCCCTCCGGTGACGCACGCGCGCAGCGCCCAGGCCCGCGCGCACGGGAGCCCCGGCCGCCCCGCCCGGCCCCTCCCCCGCCGCCGCCGCCGCCGCCGCCGCCGCCCCGCTCCCGTCAGTACCCAGCAGGCCCCGGGCGGGACCCGCAGCCCGCCCCGCGCGCCGAGCCCCTGCCCACGGGTGAGCGCGGCCGTTGGGGGGGGGGGGGGTTGTAACGGTCGCGGCGGTAAGGGGAGCGGGGGAGGAGCGGCTGAGGGAAACGGGGCGGAGGGGTTGTTCGCCGACACCTTGGCGGAGGAGCGAGGGGAGCCCTCAGGGGGGCGGTGAATCGCCGGGGCCTCCGTCCTCGCCCCCCCGAAGGGCTTCTGGGAGAAATCGGTACGGCAGCTGAGGTAAAACCGCCCGGCGCCGGGCCTGGGCGTGCTCTGCTCTGCCCGGCCGCAGGGCAGCTGCCCGTGGCACGCGTAACGGGGCTGCAGCTGAGCAGGCGGCCTCGCTCCCCACGCTCAGGTGCACGGAGGTCTTCCAGCTCCTCTGGTTTTGCTGCTGGTTTTCGTAACCTCCGAAGACCAAAGTAAAGGTCACTGCAGCTCCAGCGTGGGGGCACAGGAGCAGCCCCCCGACAAAGGTTTAGCCTACCTGGGGCCTTGAGCTTTGTTCCCAGCACTGCTGCATGAAAGAACTGACACAGCAGAGGGTGAGGGAAGATGAGATGATGGCTTGCTTCCAGCCAGGAAGATTGACTTCATTTTGTAGCGTTCCTGATTGCGGTCTCCTGTGTGGGTTTGGCAGTTCCTGAGCCCTCTGTGCATTGTAGGTGCTTCAAGTTAAGTGTGCAAGCATTCTGCTGTGTTATAGAAAGAAGCGTGAAGACGCCAAAGGTATTTTTGATCCATTGAGAAATAGAATGCATTATTTTGTTCGTAGCTCAATTCTTGTGCAGGTAGGCTACTTACACGTAACCAGTGCGCTTAAAGCCAGCTCGGTGTTCTTTGACCTGTGATCTGATGGAGGAGTACAAGGGGAAAGATGATTTCCCTTAGTAGGCTTTTCTTTCTAATATAAAGCACGTCTTCTATCTCAGGGTTTTCTCATTTCTGTTATGGATAGCTTTAATTAGGGAGCAATAGCAGAAGGAGATCGGTGACCAACTTACTGGGATGGTTTCGCTGCAGTGTAGGCCATGCTGCCCTACTCGGTGCTGTGTGGCAGTCGTCGAGTGAAGTAACATGGAGCAAGCTCTCTGATGTACATGTGAGTCCCTGACAGGAGGACATCTTCGTTATCATAGCCCTCTGACTGGATATGGCTTTGTCAGCTTGCCTCCTTACCTGAGAAGGTGTTATTACTGACAAACTGGCATTGTTTTAGAAGTTCATCTGTCATTACCAACGCGTTATGTGTTCATTGTGTGTAAGTATGCCTGCAGGGCCATACCTGCATCAGGAAAGCTTTCTCATTCCTGCGGGAACATCTTGCTCCCAGACTTGTTCTGGACTCTGGTAGCTTGGGTTCAAGAGACATAATCCCTGTTTACCATTTGAAATGTTCTTATAATATTGTAATTGGCAGGTTTTGGCTCGCTGTGGAGAAGTATGATCTGTATCATATGAATTTTTCATTAGCAGAATAAAATATTCTGTGATAGTGAAGCTTAAACTGGAGAGAAAATGGAATGAGCCGACCATGCAATCTACTTATCTGCTGGTGTCCTTATGGATAAAATGTTTTTCTGTAGAGAACTGAGGTTTCAAATTATGCATCTACAGGCACGCTTAAAGAGTATCTTACAGTGCTGAAAACATGCTGAGGAAACAGCATCTTAACACGCAGTGTTGGATTTAATTCTTCCTTCTCATTGTAGCAGTTGTGACGCTGGATGTCATTTCTTTTGAGAGTATTTGACAAACGAAGAAGTGCATTGCAATTTAGGGAGCACGTGCAAGGACTAGCGTGTCAGACTAATTGGTGTATCTGCGGAGAGCCCGGAAAAAAGGCACCGAACCTGGCACTGGATGGCAGCACCCAGGGAGACACGGCGTGGTTTCCCCACAAAGGTGGTGCTGTTGCCTGCGATTCCTGGGGCTGTCGTGCAGGTGGGTGTCAGCTCCTAGAGGACGGGACTCAGCTGCCCAGGTGCCGGTCCCCTGTGGTACTCACATACCTAAAATACACGGGGCCATTAAGCTCTTCTCAAAAAAGCTCTTCTCTTGATTTGAAAGAACTGTATGTTGTGCCTTGGGGCTCAGCCAATTCAGATGGGATTGGATTAGGTAAAGGAGATCATAAAGTTATGTCATTCTCTGAGATTACATGGCTTTGCTGGCCCTCGCTTGCAGACAGAGGATGATCTGAGCACTTACCTTGCAGAGCACGATCAAAAGAAGCTGGTTTTGGTAATGAACTGGGTTGCTGGGGACTTTCACTTGCTCTTTCAGTATTTTTTCAGCGTAGTTGCTGCTTGTTTCCATCGAGCCAAGCATACCTGCTAGCCTTGCAGGGCTTTTATTGCAGATGCCCAGCTCGGACTGTGAGCTGCAGTTTGCTTCTGGAGCCCGATTGAATGTGTTACAGTAGTAGGAGCTCACGTGGACCCCAGTAGCAAGCACACCCTTGTAAGGCATTATTTGGCCTTGACACGAGCTGCAGGAGCCTGGATTTAAGAACAAACCATGCTGTTGCAGGTTGGTGTGAAACTGTAGCTTGGTAGCCAGGTGCCTGTAGTCATGGAAGAATTGCTGTAGTCAGAGTTTGGAGGATGAGACTTGCCTGTCAATAAACAAACAAAAAGTAATAATTAAATAATTCTTCTAAGGGAATAACAGAAAACTTGCATTTATCTTGGGGAAAAAAAGGTTTCACTAATGTGAGATCTCACGTGAGAAAGATGCACGCTGGTGGACATTTTGACTACCCAGCACTTGGTGGCCTTCAGTATTTGAGAAGCCAATTGCTGCTGCCTTCCTGCACCGACTGGTGAGTGGTGAGTTTGTTGATTTTATTTATTTATTTATTTCCCCCAGGGAGGGTTAACAAACAGTTTAATAAAGGCAAGTTTTGTGTCTAAAGATGATTGCAGGCTGAATGAATTTACACACTATTAATTCAGCATGCATTGGAGAAATTATTGCAGCAGTTGATACCCGGGTATTTGAGCACAATAGTCCTAGTGTCAGCTATGTCTCCGTCTTTTATCTCTGAACACTTTTCATCTAGTTGCAAAGGCTAACACACTTCTAGTTGTCATGGCTGACATTTGCTATCCATAGCCATCAAAAGATACTTTTTTGCAGAGCTGACCCAAGTCTGTAATAATCTTGTACCTGAAATTAACCAAATGCAGCTTTGATGCTGTCACAAAGTTACCCTAATGTTACTTGTCATTTCAGGGCTATCCTGCAGTTGCTTTTCAAAAGAAATCTTGCTTTGTTTTTGTTACTTTGCTTATCTTCACGTGCAAATAACAGTTCCTCTCTGTGGTAACTGTTTGCTTTTGTTTTCTTGCAAAGAGATCATGGACATAACAGAAGTTTTTCAAGATAGGGCTTGGTTGTTGGAGGTAACAGAGCCGAGCCTATCTGGTCCTGTCTGTGGATGAGCAGCGATTGCGCAAGCATTCATGCGACTTCATCTGGGTAGCTCATGCCTTTCCTCTGTTTATGGCATGGAAAGGGGTTCTTTAGCACAACAGTTGTGCTGTCAGGAAACCAGCAGACAAATTTTCATAATTTCGTAGTTGTAGTGTTTTCTTTCTGGCTAGTACATTCTCTAGTGCCTCGAGCCGTAAGTTCTCATTAAGACGCTTTCCCAAAGACTGCTCGGGCTAATCTAAAAATGTTGTTCATTTTATTCAAATGAGAAAAATGCTCAGATTCCTTCTTAGCTGTCGTTCCTTGACACGTGAGTACATACATACCTACAAAAACTGGAAAAAGAGCTTTTATGCAGTGTGGTTATCTGTGGTGGTTTTACCGTGTTAGGCAGCCAAACACCACAACAGCTCTCTCACTCCCCCTCCTCAGATGAGGAGGGGAAGAAGTAAAGGAAAGAACAACTCACGGGTTGAGATAAGGATAATTTAATTAAAGGGGAAAAAATATTAAGGAAATATTATTAATTAATTCAACTAAAGGGAAAAAAGGGAAAGGGGAAAAGGGAATAACAAAACAAGTAAAGGGTATGTGGAAGTGCAGAGGAGATAAATTACTCTCTACTTCCCACAAATGAGCGATGCTTGACCACGTCCTTGAAGCAGGGCCTCAATACACGTAGCTGGTGTTGGGGAGGAGGACAGATGTTTTCGCAACGAGAGCCCACCCCTCCCCTCTCCTTCCTTTTTCCACTTTTTATTGCTGAGTGTGACATCATATGGTATGGAATATCCCTTTGGTTGGTTTAGGTCAGCTTCCCTGATGATGTTTCTTTCTCACTTTTTTGCCCACCCCCTAGGAGGGTTAGAGAAAGTCCTGGTGCTGTGCCAGCACTTCTCAGCAGCAGACACAACACCAGTGTGATACCACTGCTGTTCTAGCTACAAGTGCAGAGCATAGCACTGTATGGGCTGCTGCAGGGAAAGTTAACATCCCAGCCAGACTCAGTACAGTATCTATGGGGCTTCCATTAGTGCCCAGTAAACGTGGAGGTAACTGTTTTTAAGTTATTTAAACAGTTTTCAGTGGTTTTCAACTGTTTAAATTGTTGATGCAGATCAGCAATTGCCTTTGTTGGCAGTTTAGCTATTGTTGGAAATTTGGCGGGTTAAGTTTCGGCTTCAATTTCTCTTGGGCATTCACCTCCAAAGCCCTCATGCCTGCTTAGACTTGGGTCCTGGGCTTTGAGGAGGCGTTGTACTAATTGGGACATGTGGATATTGAAATCTTTTGAAAACCATGGCGATGGAAAGCAAGCAGTACCTGCATTTTTATTTTACTGCCTTATGATGACTTGGAGACCTGAATTTTTCATAAAGCCTTTGGCATCTAGGTGGGAACATCTGAAGAGGTGGTGCAGGAAATAACACCGAGACAGTTGAAAAATTGTACTGAGACATCCTGTAAAATACCAGCATCCTGTGATGTAAACCAGTCATGCTGTCACTTGAACCATGGACAGAGGGGGACTGCACCCATTTTGTTTGGGATGTAGACCAAGTTCCCTTCCAGGTTGTTAGGGAAGAATTGGCTCAGTGTGATTATTGCATATTTGCCTTTCTCAGATCTTCTGAAAGGTTTCGGCGGCCTTTCCTGAAATAGCACAGCCTCCAATGAAGAAAAGATCTAGTGTGATCTGATGTCGTGTAATGACTTGTTACAGGTTATTATTTTTTGTACCCAGAGGCATTTTCAGCGTTCCTTGTGGTATGCCAGCAATTTGTTAACATATGTATTTGCATAATGCTATATTCATAAGAATGTGTGTTGCCTATGATCTGCTTTTTAACAGGTTCTGCTTAAAAAAGGGGAAAAGTTACAAAGCTCTGTCCCTGGGGACTCTCACAAATGCTTGTGGTGACTGTTGTTCCATGTTCATCACCTGCTGGGGGTCAGGGCAGCAGCAAAACTTGTGTACGTACAGAAATCGATCTTTTAAGGTTTCTCAGTAAGATTCCCGCATGTGTGCTGTTGCTGTAGGATGAGTCAGGTCAGGAAGATCATCGAGCGGTTCAGATTTTGTTTATTGGATGATCCAGCTCTGGACATGGGCAGGGCTCAAGCCGTTGGCATCCCATAGCATTCTGGGCTGTTGATTTTTAGATCTGATGATCAAAATGGCTTCCAACCGGAGTTGCTACGAATCTCAGCTAATGCTGTGCTCCAGAGCCTTGGAAGGTTATAATGCAGATTTTGGATAATCCTAAATAAGTTTTCTGCTTCCTTTTCTCCCAGTTCAAAATTTGTAATTCAGGCTTTGCCTACTGCCTTGCCTGCACATTTGTGAGGCCGCTCCTTTGGGTGTGATTCCTGCCGAACGGCATTTGGTAATGCATCTTGGTGTAGCCTTGTGGCTCTGCTTGACAGCTTGAGGTTATTTTGACAGTCCATTAAAAGTAAACTTCTGGAGCTAAGTGTAGTTTTTGTTTGATGTTTTTGTTTTGTTTGTTCTGTTGTTGTTTTTCATCAGTTCCTTTGTGATGGAGGATATGGTGTGTTTGTGGTGGTGTTCCCATGTACATTACCTTTAATTACAGGCTCTTCTGAGCTGAAGTTAACTTGCAAATTTCCCCGTGTGCATTTTGTCCTGGCCAGCTGTGACTGGGAGCAGTCCTTTGTACTGTCCCTTGGGCTGAGGTTATTTTGATAACAAAGCAGAAATCTTATTTTAGGATTATCTCCAAGTTCAAAAATGTGGTCACTTGGTCATTTTTGCCTGCTGTCTTGCCTGCAGGTTTGCTTTCTGAAAGAGAAAAAGTAGGCAAAGCTTTCCTACAGCAACTGGGGGCGATCTCATGGGGGACTTGAGGCACCCTAGCATGAGCCCATGGGTAGGAACTGACCGCACTGTCAGCGTCTAAAGGTTGTGATCAGTGGTACAAAGTCCAGCAAAGTAGCAAACATTTCTCCAGGGGCAACGCTGGGGCTGTTCAGCACTTTGCTGGTGACGTGGATGATGGGCTGCAGTGGTCCACAGCAAATTTTTGGAGGGATAGGCTGGGGAAGGTGGCTGACAGTAGCGTCAGGAAGTTCAGTAACGGGAAATGACTGAGTCTTGAATGTGGATGGAAAAACTTCAGGGAAAAGTCAAGGCTGGGAGATGACTGGTTAAGAAGCAGCTTTATAGAAATGGACTTTGGTGTCCTGGCAGAAGAGCTGAGTTTGAGTCAGCACTCTAATCTCGTGGTGATGAAGGGCGATGGGGTTACAGGCAGGGTGAGCAGAGGTGATTTGTCCTTTCTGGTTGCCTCTCGCAACATCCAGACTCAGAGCATCACCCCCGATTTTAACTCCTCAGGACAGGAAAGGAACCAATGGGTCAGAATGGGTCTGGCCTAGGACCACCAGAGCTGCTGGGGCTGGAGCACCTGGAGAGAGGAGACTCAGAGCTCTGGGGAACAGAGACCAGGCAACTGCTTTCAGCTACCGGCTGGGAGGACATGGAGCCATGCTTCTCCCAGGTGGACCATGTTAAAATAACTGCCAGCTTGCCCAAATTGCAAGCAGAAGTTGCACGTTGCTAATGCGTAAATACTTGTGCAGAACTTGTTTGAACAGGCTATGTGATACAAAGAGGTGGTTCTGTGCTCAGGGGGTTGAAGCAGGTGACCTCCAGAAGTCCTTTACAACCTAAATTGTTTTTTCTGTGGCAAATATGAAATGCAGTTAGCCTGGACACGTGGAACCGAAGGCTTTGGTCATCTCTGGGACGTGTTGGTTTCCCTTCCCAGTCTTCATGGACTGTGAATCCAGCCTATGGATTCACAACTTCATTCCAACTTCACAGTATCAGTGCTACCTTCTTTGTTCTACATATGTGTCAGGAGCTTTTTGAAGCAGATCTGCTTTGAGATAAAGAAATGTTACTGGCTGACTTAAGAAAATGTGCTCATGTTTGTTTTGTAGTGCTCTTGGTCTTAGTTTTTTAGTTTGTCTTCAGTTTATTGCCAAAATGTTTAAATAGTGCTAGACACTTAAAAGTATCATTTTTGGGGAGGGCGTGGGAAGTGCCTGTTTTATAAGGGACTTAGCAGGAATTGATTTGTTTGCGCCGTTCCCTGTTAGTCAAAATGGGATGTGAACTAACAGATACCCTTTTATTTATTCAAAGGGAGGTCAGGGTGAGTTAAGTTCCTGAATTAAGTTCCTGTTCACATAATTGTTTCACTTCTAATTTTATTATGCTCATCCTTTTATGAGAAAGTTGTGATATACAGCCTTCTTTTCAAACTAACACAAATATTTTTAATTACAGCATTCGACACTGTGTACCAAAGAAATGGTGATGGAGAAGCCAAGTCCCCTGCTCGTAGGGCGGGAGTTTGTGAGACAGTACTACACTCTTCTAAATAAAGCTCCTGACTTCTTGCACAGGTAATGCTCTCACACTGAAGTACCTCATCTTTTGGAACAGAAGTGCGTATTCTTCATCAGAAATGAGATAAACAGAGTTTCTGAGCGTGGCAGGAGACTGACCTGGCTAACCTCTGGGCTTTTGGAAAATAATTCATCTTAAAAACTCTTCAGGCTCTAGAACCAAATGTGGCCTATGTTTACAAGGTATTTCCTTCATGAAAGAGAGAGCTATTTCTTAACTGATGTGATGGTAATGTGGACGTATTACAGAAATAGTTTTATAAGAAGATAGAAAAGGAAGGAGCACGGCAGAGGAGGTACTTGTATGTAGCACCTAAGATGAGCACAATAATAATTTCAGGATACCGTATATTTTATATTGCCTCTGGGGAATTGTTATCCAGATCATGATTGGAGATACAAAAGTCAGGGCCCGGACCAGTTGGGTGACCAGTTTAATAGTTTTATTTACCTGTGTCCACTGTTTAAGTGGCACCCTGGATATGTTCCTTCCTATTTTTTTTCTTATGACATTTTTGATTGGCTACATGCAGTTTGTCACTTCAGATTTTGCATTTCCACATTTGGACCTAGAGCAGCACTGACTTGAAAGTAGTGTTACAAGTGTTGGTTGTGTTGGATTTTGTTCCTTTTTCTTTTTTTTTTTTTAAGCAATCACTGCTTGGATTGCTTTTGACTCAGAACTTGACATGAGGTTGATGGTGAAAAATTGAGCCATTTGAGAACAAGTTGGAGCTCCCTGACAGCTAGCTTAATGTTTCAGTCTTTTGAAAGATGTCTCTTTTCACCTGTAGCTTTGAGGTGGGGAAAATGAACTGGTATTGTCTTGAGTGACTGACCTGCTGTGGAACCATGTTTGTTCTGTGTTTCAATTTAGATTTTAAGGTGTGGGATTGTCCAAGCAGTGTATTTTGGGCTTTCCTAATGTGCGTTGCAAAGTCTTACAGAAATCACAAGTAGCATTTTCAGTAATGGCAGATTCTTTTTCCCTGTCCCTGAAATTTCAACAAAATGGTTGGATCAGATCAACACCTGGACAAACATGTCTGTGTCACGCATCAATACGTGATACACAGACTTGCTGTTCACTCTTAGCGAGGATTGTGTTCCTTACGTACATGTCTTTTTTGTGTGATTTCCCCAAATGGCCTGCAAAAGCACCTTGGAAAGCTGAAGTTAGTAAGACAGCTTTCTTGGGAAGTGTGCTGTCATTTTACCTCAATTCCCAGAAAGTGTTCCCATAAACAGAGGGACAGAAAATTAGTATATAAGGGATGATTAGGCTGTGCTTTACAGCTTAATGCCAGAGGGAGAAGAACTCTCACCATTGTACAGTGAGGTTGCCTGTTTCTTTTTGTGACATTTCTGTTTCGGTGGCAGTTGAACAGTGGGTAAATCACCCATGCCTCAAACGTGGTGTTGAAAATAATCTTTGGTTTTGTTCGCAAGAGTGTTTACCTGTAATAATAGTGATTATAACCTCGGCTGGACGTGGAGGGGAGTAGATATGTGTTTTGATTTAAAAAGCAAAATACTGCTGCTCTGTTTCTTCCCTAGCCGCTTCAAAGAAAAGCGGGCAGCTGTTCCAGGCTGGCCTTTCCCCCTGCTTCCCCTTCGTATTACAACAGTAATTCTGTTCCATCGATACTAACACGTGCCATGGGAGCATTATGGAGCTGGTGTTCCCAGTACATTGGGGATGTTTCCACTTCAGGGTGACGCAAAATTGGCAGAAGGCTACATATGAGGAAAAAATACATCTGTGGAGACGTGTAGCATGTTGAGGGTGGCTTGGGTGCTTTACAGAAGGCAGTAGGGTAGGCAGTACCCCTCTGTCTCAAGCTTTACTCTAAAAGTTCTGAAATGTGGCTTGCCAAATTGTGCTGTGTGCTTGGTACGTTGAGTAGGAACAGGCAATTCCATAGCCTATAATTGTCCATAGAGCCCTTTTATCACAGGCTCTCAACCAAGAACTCAACAGAACTTTTCTTCTCGTTTATAGTTGAGGGGCTGCAGATGACTGGCTGGTTACCTGCTGCCTGGAGTGACCCTGCTGAGGTTGGGGAGCTGCAGTGGCAGCCATCCCACAGGCTCCCCTGTGCAGATAGCACTCTGTGCCCAAGCACTATCCTCCGTTCATTTGAAAGGTGACACGAGCGTCACCAAGAACAGCATCTGTGAAATTTCTCTTAGATACCTCTGCACAGATTGTCCCAGAGGTTTGATCTGGTGGGATATGCTGACTGTCAGAGGGCTTGCTTTGAAATTTAAAGAGTTGATAGATGTTTTCCCATTGGTTTGCATGCTGGTGCAACATAACTTTTGTTTGTCTTTGCTGCTGGAAAGTGCTAGAGCACGTTCAATGATTGGGTTATGCAGCTGGTACCAAAGAAAATAGTCAAATATTTCCCAGAATTCTTCCTGGACGGTAAGGTCATCGTGGGAGTTAAAATCTTGGATTGGTATTTTCAAGCAACTAGAACTGGAAGGAGTTTCTTGGTTTAGTGGGATGAATCAAGAAATGGCAAATAGTCAAGTTCAAGCGTCTAATTCCATATTTTAACATAGCCTCTGCGATGGCTTGTTTAGCTAGGTAGAAACAGTCTGTATCCCTGCTGTTCTGTGTGAGATGGGCTGGTGGGAACGCTTAAAGGAAGTGATATTTTATATATAAAGTATAGGGGTGGGTAACAGTGGTATCCTGTAGAGGTAGGTGAAGTACAGGAATTAAGACCTCCTGACAGTCATTCCCATGGTAAAGCTTCCTTCTAAATAAGAAAGGTGTGACATGAAGTTTTTGCCTTATCTTTTGCTATTTTGCCTTATTTTGCTATCGATGTAAAATTACAGAAAGCATTTGTCATGTGCTTTATAAGCTGGCAATAAACATTCACAGCATAACTTAGACTGTTCTAGGCTCAAAATTTGAAGTGGAGAGGAGGTGCCAAAATATCCCTGAAATGTAAGAAAAAGACTGAAAGCAGGTGTACATATGGGGTAGGGAAGGCACTTTTAAGAAAGAATGCAGAAGTTGGGTCAAGAGAGGGTTTAGGCTTTTTGTTTGTTTAAGTGTGCAGTAGGTCTATGCTCTCTGCAAGATAAAATAGCCATTCCTACTTGCTGGGAAGCCTTAAAATTGAGTATGAGTTTTGTGTCAAAAGTCACACAGAGGAGGTTGTTAGAAGTGGTGACTCGGTTACCATATATACTGGTGTAGTTAATGTGCCCTGTCTAATTGTAAGAAGCACAGAGGGAACGCTCCTTTTGGTCTACATCTACTTGTAATTAATCCCTTGCAGTGGTACCAATAAGTTGTCATTTTGTTTGGCCTTCTTTTTATTCACTGTTTTTTTACACTTTTTCAGACAGCATTCTTTTTTCTGTAGGCTTTTTTGTTCAGTTGTGGTACCTGAAAGAAGAATTTATTCTTCTCTAATGCCTCGGAGTTTGGTAATGAGCTCTTTGGCCATTGATTCTGAGAAATCCAAAGTGTAAAATTGCAGCTATGTGTACCAGAGAGACAGGATAGATGGGCAGGTGGGGTGGCTGGTCAGTCAAGCTGCATAGGTGGCAGCCAGGTCAGAAGCCCTCAGTGCTGCCAGAAGTGTTGAAGAAGACCATGGTCCAGAGGAGAGGTGGTTCCTCCCCATGGTCACGTGCTGGGGGGAGTGTGACTAATCCAGGCAGGTGACTTCAGCTAGAGGCTGAACTCTAGCTGAAACAGCCACCTTGACCATAGCGGGCAAGCTGGACTTCTGAATGTTCATCTTTGTTTCTGTATCCTTGGAGCCTGAGATGTGGTGGGTATATCTTGAATCGTTGTTTGCCCTGAAATTCCTAGTGCCTTGAGCTCTAATTTGTGGCTAAAATACTTGTTGGATTTTGTTCTTATTTTTTTTCATTGGCGTGAATTTCATTACATCTCTTCACTTGCAGGTTTTATGGCAGGAACTCTTCTTACGTCCATGGAGGACTGGATGCCAGTGGGAAACCACAAGAAGCAGTGTACGGTCAAGCTGTGCGTATCCAAATTGGTCCTGAAGTCTTCACTAATGGGCAGAGCTTAATGTATACATCGGTCATTTTCTGTAGTCAGTTAGTTGGACTTTCTTACCTGGGAAATAGTGTATTCTGGTACTGCCTCCTGTTCCGAGGCCTACATGTTCTTGGTAGTTGATGCTCTTACTGTGGGTTGTGTTTGATAGATCAGCTTTGCATCTGGACTGCAGAAATGACACTTAGGGTGGGAAACAAAATCAAGAGGACCTGTTAGACTAGCCTTGTATGTGTATCATGTTTCAGGTAGATGTGGTTTCCAGGTGAAAGGTCTTTGATCACGGGGAATTAAATTGAAATCTGTGTGTTAACAAATTCTTCTGTGGGTGGATGTGTCTTGTAATGGAAGATAACTTTAGAAGTAAACTAAGTCCAGAAAACACTTTTTTTTTTTGCTGTAGCTTTTTGTCAGAATAATGTCTGCCATCTAGGAGCATCTGTCCATGTGGCGGCTGCACCTTTGAGCAGTGTTGCTTTGAGCCCAGACCAGGTTTTAGTGCTTCTCTTTTCACCAGCAGAACTTGGTTTGGCAGTAAGCAAATCATGTGCAGATGTTACTCACTGCTGGGATACTTGGGTACTTGATAGAGGGTTTGGTTGTTTGTTTTGGGGGGGAGGAGGGTGGTGGTTTTTTTTTTGTTTTGTTTTTGTTTTTTTTTCTCTCTCGCTCTAAGCACAAAATCGCATGAGCTCATGTAGGTTCTTCACAGTGAAAGATGGTTCAGGGTTCCTGTATTTGCCTTTGAGCTTCAATGGGCTGCTTTTTGATGTTAACTGACACTTTAACTGATGTTAACGGAGCTTTACAGCTTTTCAATAGGCAGGGAAATCAATGTAGTTAAAATGTAACTGTCTGCTTCTAGGAGATACACAAGAAAGTGATGTCACTACAGTTCAGTGAGTGCCACACCAAGATCCGTCATGTGGATGCTCACGCTACTCTGAGCGATGGGGTGGTTGTGCAAGTTATGGGGGAGCTATCGAACAATGGGCAGCCGATGAGGAAGTTCATGCAGACTTTTGTGCTTGCCCCAGAAGTAAGTATTGGCAAGATTGTCTTTAACTTCTAAGAGCAGTGATGAAAACCTGGCCTGTGAACACAAACTGCCATACCGGGACAGAAGATGCTGTCGGGCTTTTAAAGCTTAGCCCAGAGGCTATCATTAAATAATAAATAAATAATAAATAATGCCCACCAAACCATTCTATGATTATGTGCGTGCAGAGGAATGAGTGTATAGGACCTGTCCTGAACTTTTTTCGATTTGAGGTATTGGAGTAGTAATGCAAATACACATTGAAGCTTGCTTTTGGAAACTATTTGCACAAGTGAAAAAATAATGGTCAGCTTTGCAAATCATGTTTCCAGCATAGTTCTGTACTTGATTGAAGTTTGCTGTCACATGTAAGCATGTTACTGCTTTGCAAGTTACTGCTCAAATTCAGTTCTGAGTGAGAGCAGAGCTGTGTTTATGATAAAGATTTGCTTTTATTATTTTTTTTCTATATCCTTCCCCCTTTGCATTGCAAACTATTGTGTGGTTGGTTGATCATTCATGTTTTAGAACCTTGTTGATTTGCTTCATTGTTTTCCTATGCAGCAGTTTAAGCATACAGTCACCCTGTGGAATTTATTTTTTTATTACTATTGTTTTGTTAAAAGGCTTTACCAGTACAGAAAATTCCACAGGTGACTTGGTGAGATGGAGAGGCTTACCTTTAGGCAGTACCTATGATTGTTGTGAATTAGCAAAGTGTTACTTTGTGCTTGAAACATTGTTTTTAATTTGGACAGAAGTTATCATTCAGTTGTTAGCTTAAGGAAAAGGCATCACTTGGAAAATGCCATTATGAAATAATTCTACTCCAAAATGTTAGCATGTATGCCCAAAGCTTAGACCTCTCATCCATAGGAGTTGCTGACTGCTAATATATTGTATACACACACAAAAAAAAAATGCATGTTGCTCTTTTACAGGGGTCTGTTCCAAATAAGTTCTATGTACATAATGATATCTTCAGGTACGAAGATGAAGTATTTGGAGATTCAGAAGGAGAACTTGATGAAGGTGAGAAGAACTGTACTTGTGGTGTTAATTTTGTGGTGTTCTATCCATCCAGTCCCTTCATGGATTAAACTGGCTTAGGGCAGGCAAGGCTTGGTACAGAATAGAAGTAGTGAGCGATAGCGCTGCTGCAGCTCAGTTTCGTTCAGTAGACTTGGTTTCTCTGGTCAATCAAATTTGTAGGTACAGTGCTGTGAATAAAATTTAACTGGCTTTTCACTATGAGCTGTCTTTCTCTTTTATATCATCATCATATTCAGTAGTTCATTTCAATCCATTGGCTGAACTTGGCTTTATTGTTCTGGATGGGTTTTTTCCCCACCTTGTCCATTGAGTCAAAGAGAGTACAACTGGCATGTATGTACGCGTGCGTTCTAAAGCTGGAATTTCTTTTATCTCAATAGATTAGAACAGAACTCAATAGAATGAAATAGAACAAAGCACCTTAGGCAAATCATTGCTCTTCTATTTGAGGTTTATCTTAGTTTTAGGAACTGTGATTTAAGAGCTAATAATGCAGTGTTTCTCGTTTACTGCCAACATATGAAAACCATCTGCTGCTTTAAAGATCATTAACCCTCCTCCCAGAACTTCTTAGCAGCATTATGTCTTCAGTGTCTCCTTGTTGTGAAAACAATAAGAAACAAAACCTCTTGAAAGAACAGAAGGGTCTTACATCTTTCCTTGCAGCTAATTCTTGCCTTATTTTGTTGATAAAGCATTATTTCGTTCACTACTAGTTCAACATGCTTGTATTTTAAGTGCGACTTGCATATGCTTGCAGAGGTGTTCAAGGAATTTTTTCTCTTGTGTCAGAGTCTGAAGAAGAGGTGGAGGAGGAGCAGGAGGAAAGACAACCATCTCCTGAACCAGTGCAAGAAAATGCAAGCAGCACTTACTATGAAAACCACCCTGTAACGTAAGATATGCATGTTATTATGACATTTTTTAAGTAAATACTACATTTATATTGGTGTGCTGTGATCTATGCTATGTTAACATTATTTTTGAAACATTGGATATCAAATGGAGAGAGGAAATAGTGGATGTTCTCATGTTTGTTAGTTGTTTTCACTTCTAGTTACAAATCTGAGGTGAAAAGGTAGTAAATACATTTATGCATGTGCTTAATGTAGTTTTCATCATGTAAAACATAATGAAGTCCTCATCTATTGCAGCGAGAAATCAGCAGCCTGAGGGACTCCTGGGAGTCTCTGAGGGAGATGGATAGAAGGTATAAACTTGGCCCTGCTGATGCCCAACAGCCCCCTCCTAAGTCCCTGCATGGGGCAGTAGCTGACCCAGCTGCTCATCTGCAGGACACAGAGCTTGACCACCCACAGGAGGGAAGGGGCTGGACCCTTGTCTCAGCTCAAAGCAGAAAGGTGTCTGCCCCCAACACCCACGGTGCCACCAACCTCCATGGTGTCCCTGGGTAATAGATTCGAGGCTCTCAGGCAGGAAAAGGAAAAGGTTGAGGGTCTGGACAGTAGTCAGAACCTGGGAAGCAACCCCAAGAAGCATGTCAAGACTGGGGGAAGTACCAAGCATAGGGAGCGGGGCTGGAAGGGGCACTGCATCAAAACCAGTGCCACAAAAAAAGGGCAGAGAGTCTTAGAGATTGGAGATTCCTTGCTGGGGTTCCTTCCAACCCCTACAGGTCTGTGATTCTGTGATTCAACTAAAATAGCGAGTTGGTGGTACAATGTAATTTATATAAACATGATTTAACAAAAGGGTGTGGTTAATGATATATTAGTCCTCAAATTCAGCTGGCACTTGAATCTGAGAGGAAAAATGAATTTTTGAGAAGTTGCTGCACAGTTGTAGTAGAACAATAGGCTTCTGCCCTGAGTGTCTTAAAATCTAAACAAGACAAGATAAAAATAAGTTTCTTTATGTTTTTATGTGAAAAATACTTTTTGTCTTGAACTGCTGTTTTCAACACTTAAGTATGTGTTTCAGACAAGCAGAACTGACTGGATTCCTTATTCAAAAATAAGTATGTTGATGAAATTACTAGATCGTGTCGTTAAGTGCATCAGCAGTAACACTGTAGTTTGCTGATGTAGTGCTTTTCATGAGAAATCTTATGGGAGAATGGAATCTGCTGGAATTCTGGCAGTGACTTCAAGATTCTGCGGGGAGTTTTTGAGGCTTTAAAGAGTTATGCCAGGTCTTACTCTTGGGTTTCTGTGCCAATTGGAAGAGCTTAAGAATGAGATAGCATATGTATAAATACTGACTAACCCGCAGCTGGAGCTGTGTAGGCAGAAGTATGTGGGATTTGGTAAACTTTGGGGGTGACTAAACAGAGAAGTGAATAACTTCAGAGCCGTTATGTTTTGTGTACACAGAGTAGAGAAGGTGTATGTGAATTTCAATAGGTAAGACTTGCAGCTGCTTCTGTAATGAACTTTTATGGCACTTTTGTAAATAAGTTGCTTATAGCCTTCCAAAATCAGCTTCATTTCTGTGTATAGCTTAATCTTCTGTTGGTCTCTCACTGTGCTGCTTTTTCTTTTTTAGGAGCAGGAGCTCTTGAGTTTAGTATATATTCCTTTCAGGACTTATGTGTCTGTAATTTTCAGATTCTTTGCAGAGAACAGTATAACATCTTCACTTGAGCAAAAATAAAATGTGACTTAGTATGCAACTACAGGGGTACAGCTTAACTGCTCACAGTATCATATATGTAGGTACCATATGGTAGCAACTGGAAACCAAATAATTTTCAAACTAGTCATTACCATCGTATAACTGAGAAAAAGCCATAAAATGTGAACCAATTAAAAAGCTGCATAAAATGTGTTTTATTATTGTAGAAATGGGATAGAGGAGGCACTGGAAGAATCGTCTCATGAACCTGAGCCAGAATTAGAATCTGAAACAAAACCTGAGGAGCTGAAAGCTGAAGCAGAAGAAAAAACCCTCGAGGAGTTAGAAGAGAAATCTCCTTCTCCACCTCCTGTAGAACCTGTTTCACTACCACAAGAACCACCAAAGGTTAGTTACAAGCCATATCTGCGCTTCTAGGTGCAGGTGGTAAACCAGGAGTTCTGGTGTTGAACTTAGTCTTTTTGAGTTGCCAGACTGGTGTATCTTTTCAGGGTCATGCTGTACGAACAGCTAGACTTGAAGCTTGAACTTGTGAAATTTCACTGAAAAAAAAGAATGTTATTTTTCAGTGTTGCTTGTTGCCTATTGTAAATGCAATGTTTGCAGAGTGTGCGTGTGGTTTTATGCATGTGTCAACCTTTTTAAATGTGGAGTTAAGATATGGTTTAAAAAAAATACACAGAACACCACCAACAAAAAACTCAGAAAATTGGAACCACTGCTCTTCCTTGGAAACAAACAAACAAACAAAAAAACCAAACCACAATGCATGGACACTTGGAAAATTACTCACAGTATAGGTCTAAAAGCAGTACAGGGGCTTTGACTGTCTCCCTTAGAGGCAGGCTGCCTGTTCATAAAAACACCATGAATGCTATGCGTCGTCTGGTGTGGTAACACGTAGGGAGTTTGACAGAGATGGGAGGAATGGGAATGGTAAAAGCTGGAGAGAGGTTGTTTTCTAGCTCCAGAATCAGTCTCCCATATCTTTCCAATCCTGTTTCTCTTTGTTGTTTTTACCTCTAAGTCCTGGCACTCACTTTGTTCCGTTGCGCAGAAGACACTTAACACAGCAGGGTTTTCAGTCCTGGGTTCGGTTACATGATGGAAAGCAGTGATCTGGGGATGCTGAGGGAACCGCGCTCGCTCAAGTAGCAGTAGCAAGTACGGTACTCACCTGCTACATGTTGATGAGTTCACAGACGGCTACAACTGCAAATCCTTCTGAATCCTCGTTGTAATGCTAGCACAAATGTTATTTAATAGTCAGATGTGAACCAAAAGTGTTATTTTCAGTGGACAAATTTCCCTGTAGGATTGTCAGTGGTTTGCCATGATTAGTAGCCTAGGTTTGTTGCATTTCCTGCAGGCTTTCTCTTGGGCTTCAGTGACCAGTAAAAACCTGCCTCCTAGTGGTACTGTTTCTTCCTCTGGAATTCCACCCCATGTTAAAGCACCAGTCTCACAGGTAACCCATCTGTGAACACCTTGGATTGTCTCATTACTTCTGCAAACTGCTTCAGTTTTTAAATTAACAGATCAAATTGTTTGACTTACGTTGCACAAATTAATTGTCTTAAATGTTAATGCACTCACCTTCTTGTTGCAAGTGAAGGCATGTACACTTACCTGGTGTAACTTCGGGTGATGGTAATATTAAAAACTGCTGATGTGGAATCAGGAAATGACTACTGATTTTTTGACCTATCTTACTGGGATATGGTTTGGTTTTTGAGGAGAGAGGAGGAAGAAAAAAAAAAACTTCCCCCACGTGATAGCAGTTTCCTAAAGAATGTGTGGAAGGGGGAATTTCTTTTGGCAGAAGTGCCCCGGCAGTAAAAGGGATTACATCAATGTTTGAGTACAAGCAAGTTTGCCTTGAAAGGGTTATGTCTACAGAAGTATTTTGGACTCCATTATCCATTTACAATTACTTTGTCACAGAACCCTGTACCAACTTATGACTGTGTGAGGAATGGAAGGATTCACATTTCCTTGCCAGGACAATGCTGTCTTCCCATTCCTAGGCTGACTGGGGGAGGAGGGCAAAGAGGACAGAAAGTTTGACCGGGTGATAGCTCATGTTCTGCACATGCCAAGCTGGTGCGAGATGGTCTGAGGTTCTGAATTCAGCCTCCTCTATGCATACCAAACCCCCTCAATATAAAAAATAGGTGCATTAATCTTTTCTACTGATGCTGTATTCCAGAAGCACTGGATGTTGTGAATAGCTCATGTCCAACCTTTTACAAAAAGACTGCCATTTCAGTAGAGCAGCTAGGTTAGTGCAGCTGCTGTTTTTGCACTGATTTCCTTTTTTAAAAAAAAAAAAACTGTCAGAGGAATCTGTCTAGGATTGCCCTTCAACTAAGTGCATGTTTAACAAAACAACAACAGAAAAACAGGAAGCACTCCTTGTGTGGTGTTGCTTCTGGTCTTACCACTGTTGTGGAAATCAGATAATGGCTATGTGATGAGTTGGGAAACTTGTCTGTTTTCATCTGTTTCAACAGGGCTTTGAGTTATTTAGGTGGTATTTGAGCAGTAAAACCCTTTGTTCTAGTACAGAATAGATTTTCCTTAAGCAAAACCAAAAACCAGATTTGTTTTGTAATGATGATTTATTTAAAGTAGCAAGGCTGGATTTTTGTTACGTGACTGCAAGTAGCATTTAAAATTATCCATGCAGGAGAGTCATAGAATACAGCTTATAGACGTCCCCTTAAACTCATGTGTTGCCTCTGCTGCTCATGATGCTCTTTACCTCTTAGATTACTTGTGCTGTTGTTTCATGTTTAAGTAGTTCAGCATGGAATTTTCTGAAGTAGGAAGAGCCTCCACTTGGCTCTTCTGGAGACAGAATTTATCTGTTCCTGGCTCCTTAGTTTGTGTTCTTTTCAGACATGGTGTTCAGAAAGCTGGTAGAAAAGATGTCTAAAGAATTTCTGCAAGGGGTTAGTAATCGGTGGCAGCCTTGTCCCATTCTTTTGGATTCATTAATGTTGGATACTATGCATGTAGACGAGGACAGTAGATTGTATCAGCGGATGAGTGACTCCACTGGGGTGCTGTTCTAACCAGCATCAGTGATGCTACAAAGCAGCCAATAACTAGCCTTCTCGTTCTTTTCCCCAACGTCACTTGAGTTTGATGCCCTCATAAATCAAGTTGAAAATCAAGCCCCTGTGGTATAAACTCAGAACCCCTTGAAGGACTGGACCGTGTGTCTACTTGTATGGAGGTGATCCAGTTGCAGTTTGTTTACACCTGTGAGGTCAAACAGCTCAGCATTTCTCATTCCTGTTTCTGTAGTCATGTTGAGAAACTGATGGGGTATAGTACCTGCCTTCACTGATAAACTGGACCTTCCCTTAGAGCATTTTCAGGTAGTCAGATTCTGTCACTAGATGTCCTGGAGGTGCCAGAGGGGTGGAGGTAGGCAGGGTGCTCCTCAGCTTCTGTCTTTTGACATGGAAATGGTGAGTTAGGGAAGGATCTGTTTATGGAATATGCATTCCTTCAACTCCTGAAATCTCTTGAGATTCTGGATAGATTTTCTGCAGAGGGGGGTTGTGTGTTAGACGTAGCCACACTTAAATCCCATGTCTTTTAAAGGCAGACTCAGGTTTTATGGATTTGGGTCTAAGACGAGAGGGAACCGAAAGCTGTTTCGTTGTTTCGTGCTTTAGGTGCTTTGGGCAGTTTTAGATCTCTAGTGCCCTTGTGAAGGTGCTTGAGTGCCTCTTAGTGAGTTTCATAGTCCACATTTACCTCAGACTGTGCCGTAGCAGTTGTGTGGTATGCATCTAAGCTACCTGCTGGTAATTAGGTGAGACGATGTGTTTATTTTCTTTGTTTCTTTGTTTTGTTGTTGGTGGTTTGCCTTGCTATTAGGTTGTTTGTGTGCATGTGTTTCCACTGTGGGAGGCACCTCACTGTAGAGAAGTTTTTAAAACATGTAAAATCTCAAAAACAGAAATGTACCAGCCTCTGGAGTCTCTGTTCTCTTGCTCTTCCTTCCCCATCCTCCTGTCCCTCAGGGGTGATCACTTCCAAAGTTTGTGAGTGAAGGCTGATGTGTGGTTGGTTTTGGTGTCGTTGCCAGTAGCGTTGCTTGTAGCATCAAGAGGTCGCTTTCTCTTCCACTGTGAGCTCCAGTAGAGAGTGGGGATAATATCTTCTTTTCCTTAATTGTTCTCAAAGCCCCAGTAGGCTGAGGTTTGTGGCATACTTGGCTCATGGGCTTGAGAACTCCTTTAGTCCTGGTTGTCTGCTAAAAATCCATATTCCGTGGCTTCTACTCCAGTCTGTGTGCTGTCTGAGAAATAAGAGTTGCAGTTAGCTGCTTTTTGGATTGGAAATGGCAGCCCATAATAGGCCTCTTGCGATGCTAATGTTAATGACAGTTGTTTGGGGGAGCACAGTTTTGCAGAAGTGTTTTCCCCTTCGAGCAGCACCAGAGAACTCTGCAAAAATGGGTGGTGCTGACCACGGAGCAGCTCATGAGGTTAGCTGGTGGGCTGGGAGAGAGAGAATGTGTGTGGTAGATGAGAAGGTGAGTGGAGTGCAAGGCAAGAGGGTAAAAGTTATCATTTTCTTGGGATTTAGCAGAAGGACATCAGCGACTTAGCAAGTATTTTGCTATGGGTGGTGGCAGGAAGGAGTGTTTCAGCCTGATAGTGTTAAGTCTCTAAAAAATCATGGTCTGAAGGCTGAGTTTTTCTTCTGAAGTTCAATTACTCATGTAGTAAAAACGTGCAAGTAAAAGATGCCAGGGGAGCTCCAGTGGGCCACAGGGAGGTACGGTGAAGGAACGCTTTCTGTAGGAGACAAGGAAGGCTGATGTTTCCAGTTTGTTCTTAGAGCTGAAAAACGCTTTAGAAATGTTGGAAGGATAAGCTAACGCCTAGCTAGGTAGAGCGTAAGTGATGCAAAGGCTGAAACGTTGACTTGGTGCCAAATAGCAGGCTGTTTCTTGTAAAACATCGCCTCTTTACCCTGAGAAGTTCTCTGACTATAACTGGCAGTTGTCTCAAGTCCTCAAGGAAAATAAGGGAGATGTTCAACATCAGCTCCCTTTCTGTAGTAGTCTGGGCCTGTAGCCATTGGCCTTGTAGTTAATCTTCCTCAGAAGCTCGTGTTCATCTTTGTGTTCCTAAGGATGGTTTTGTTTTCTCAAGATAAGAACCCAGTGCAGCAGCAGCTGCTTGACTGTCCTACAAAAAATGGAATTTAAAACACGTCGTACATTGCGTCAGTAGCCAGCAGGCTACATAGAAATATTTGTGTTGCTTTTGTCTTTTGCAAATTATCTTTGCAAGCATTATTTGATTGGAAAAGTTTGAATGTATGTTTTCTAGTCCCTGAGAATTTTAAGGGTATATTTTGTGGTTTTATTGTATCAGAAAAAGCATAATTTAAAGGGTTTTTTTGTTTTGTTTTGTTCTCTTTCTTTTGGGCTACCTCCTAATATATGAAGTTGGAGCTTGGCATGAGGAAGCTTTATTCAATCCATCTATTTCAGTCAGGTTGAGGGATTCTTTAATTATGGCTGTTGGGGTCTCAATGCCTGGTCAAACATGGAAAATAAACTTTAGCCATGCTATGGGGAGATGTTCTGACGGAGAGATGCTAACTTTGCACCTCTTAGCAGAGATAATTGAACACTGCAGTCCTGGATTGGTACAGAGGAATTTAAAGAGATGAAAAAACGTATTCCCAAACACATTTACGTGGATGTATATCTTGCAGAGTTTGTGTTGTGCATGCCACTTACCTATGTCTTGTGTTGTTTTTTTTTATTTATTTTTTTGTTTTACTAGGCCTGTTCTTTAATACATGGTATTTAATAATGTGTGTTCTCCTGTTTCAGCCACGAGTTGAAACTAAACCTGAAGCTCAGTCTCAGCCTCCTCGTGTACGTGAACAGCGCCCAAGGGAAAGACCAGGTTTTCCACCACGAGGACCTCGACCAGGTAACGTAGGACAGCTTGTGTGTCTGTTTGGGGCTGGTAATGAGAGGCATCTCCTTCGGGGATCTGGCCTGTAGCTATATTGTATATGTCTGACAATAAGCTGTCCGTTCCTACTATCTTCAACTAGAAATGGGAGAAAACGGTTCCCCATCCAAGCTGGTGATGAGTTGATGCAGAGATTAGGCATTAATTCCAATCCTCTGTGTTGGTGAATTCTTTTTTAACAGTCAGGCCACTCACTTACATGCTTGAACACCTCTTATGCAGCTCGATACAATTCTGAAAGGTAGTCTACAAATCGGATGTGTTGCTTTTTTCCCATGTTATCTAAGTTTGCTGAACTTCAAAAGTGGGAGGTCTTAAATGGCTGTTGTTGTGGCCTGCATTACTCTTTGTTTTGGAATAAAACCTTTCCACCATCTCAACCTCAGTCAGTTAACAACTTTTAGATGTATTTTTCCATCTTGTATAGTCTCAAATGGTGTTCTGAGTTGGGCTTTATGAGCAGCCAGATCTCTGCATTTTCTTACCGGTACAGAGTACCAAATCCACAGGGTGGTTTTGCTACAACAGTTTTGTGTTACTTGACAGATGTCACAAGTAGTGTTGAGAGGTGAAAGTTTCCTGAGCAGCGTTCCTCACCCTAACCCGGTCACTTGCAAAGCTCTGCACAGAGCTGGGCAAATGCTGCTTAGTCTCAGCAGGTTGTTGAGGCGTGCATCTTCACTAAGTGTGGAAATAAATCAGGGGCTGTAAGGAGGGGAGTGGTGTCTGTGACTATCCTGAGCTGCAGGCACCAAGTTGCCAGGGGCTCACCAAGCACTGTGGAGGTGGTTAAGCCTCAGCAGCTGGGTGTGTAAGCCTCTGCCAGCTCAGACTGACTAAAATGGGTTATAATGGATATTTTCAGTAAAAGTACACCAAAATTTGACAGAGATCAGGCTTGAAAGTGCTTTTTACTTTTGACTTAGCTCAATGCAATCATTTGGGAACAAAACTGAAACTGAAAGGCACAGAGAAAGAACCGTAACATATGTTACAAGTTAACAGTCCTTTTTATTTTTTATTTATTTGCATGTGTGCAGCAGGGAGTGAAAGATGCAACTTGTGGCTAAATGAAGTTGCAGGGTTTTTTTCTGCCCTTGGCTGTGGATGCAACAAAACCATTAAATATATTGTACAGAGAATGTGTAACAGACCTGAGACTTGTAATTCTATCTCACACCGGTGAGAAGCAGTGGAGGGAAGCTGAAGTGTCAGCTGGCCAAATTGTAGAGCTTCCACCCTATGGTCTCATTTTCAGAATAAGTCTGTGAGTAGTCTTACCTGCTTAAGAAAACCACTTAAACAAGCTAGTAAGCTTTTTGTAAATGGGCTTATGGGGAAATGGAGGAGAGAAAGAGGTACGTATGACCTCTGTCATACCTGAGGTCCAGAAGGGGTGATAGTGTGCTGCTGTCACACTGCAAGGCAGGAAATGATTTAGTAGGGAGATACCAGGAAAGATTTTTGTCTGGTATGGTGCTAAATAAACTTCAGCTGAGTGTGGGAGAATGTAAGGAATTGTGCCTTTTGTATGGGACAAAATGGTGGAAGATCAAAGACAGAAGAGGTGACTGGCAAACGCGATTTTTAATATGAGTGCAAAAATATGGATATATGGATACTCTTGTTGGGTTAAGGAATTGATGAACAAGTGACTTAAATACAAATATTTTTTTTAAAGTACATTGTAATAACTAGCAAACTCCTTTTCAGCATAATGATTGCAGATACAACAGGAACATGACAGAATTATTAGGGCTATGTAAAGAGGAGGGTTAATATCCCTCCTCCCCCTTGTTATTCATGGTAAATGGGAGTTGGAGAGCTTGACGGTACAGAAGTTTTTGAGCGTGTGCTCCTCGTGCTTGTGTGAATAGGTGTGTTTGTTGGAGTCTGCACACAACTCTAACCTCGGTGGCCCTCCCTTCTTCTTTCTGTTCCCGGTAGGGAGAGGGGACATGGAGCAGAACGAGTCGGATAATCGTCGAATAATTCGCTATCCAGACAGTCACCAGCTCTTTGTTGGGAATTTGCCGCATGATATAGATGAGAGTGAACTGAAAGAGTTCTTCATGAGTAAGTAGCAATTTCAGCTGCAGAGACTAAGGAGAAAAACAGATGCTTGTCCGGTGTTGAAAAGGCATGTAATGTTCACTGTGGCCACACGGGGGAACTTTACATGATGTAACTCTACAGGTGTTAACTGAGAAGCCGGAGAGGTAGAAGAGCTGATACTGTTGTTCTGCTAACATGGCTTTTCCCTTGTGCTTTCACAGGCTTCGGAAATGTGGTAGAACTTCGCATAAATACTAAAGGAGTGGGAGGAAAACTGCCTAATTTTGGTTTTGTGGTATTTGATGACTCTGAGCCGGTCCAGAGAATTTTGGTTGCAAAAGTAAGTATTAATTGCTGAGCATCCACCGAAGGATGCCCTAAAACTCACATAGCTTGGCCTGTTCAGGCCAGGCTGGACATCAGGAAGAGGTTCTTCACTGAGAGGGTGGTTGCACTCTGGAACAGGCTCCCAAGGGAAGCAGTCACTGTGCCAAGCCTGTCTGAATTTAAGAAGCGATTGGACTGTGCACTTAGTCACATGGTCTAAAGCTTTGGGTAGACCGGTGCAGTGCCAGGAGTTGGACTTGATGATCCTTATGGGTCCCTTCCAACTTGGGATATTCTCTAACTCTATGATTCTATTCTAGTTCTTGTCACTGTTTCTGACATTTATTCATAAACAAGAGTTGTAAGAAAAACAGGCACACTGTGTGAGTAGTTTGGGCCCACTCAGTTTGTCAAGAGTGCTCTGTGGCTTATGTGAGCTGTGCCGGCATTCCCCCAGCCGTGTCATACCGAATTCAGGGATTTTACCTCTCACTTAAATACCACATGGAACTGAATGCTTACTGGTAGAGACTCCTGTAAGCTGAAAGCTCAGCACATAAATTTCTAAAGGGCATCTTGAGGACATGTAAATTCTGTGTCCTGGGGCTGAGAGAAAGGAACAAAGTTATTTGCAGCTGTGACTTGAGGAACTGGAGAGGAGAAAACAGCCATTTCCATTGCGAGTCAGACCTGGTGGAGCAGTTCTTCAGGAAGTTAAGCATTGAAGCAGAAAGGCTAAAGACAACCTCTACCCGTATTAAGGAAGATATTTTAATTCCTTGCATGCCAGATGAATTACAAAATGCTGTTCCATTCACTGCAGGCAGTCAGGGCTAACGCTGTATGTCGCAGGGAGCAGTTAGTTTTTGTCTGACTTGTAAGTGAAGGTAGCCTGAGGCACGCAGCGAATGCTGTGTTTTCATACGCGTTGTATAAATGGACTTTGTGAAATGGTGACTAACATGTGCCTTGAAAACTCTTCCCTATAAGCCTATTATGTTCCGGGGAGAGGTGCGCTTGAACGTAGAAGAGAAAAAAACAAGAGCTGCTCGTGAAAGAGAGACCAGAGGCGGAGGCGATGATCGTAGGGATATTCGGCGCAATGATAGAGGCCCCGGGGGTCCCCGTGGAATAGTGGGTGGTGGCATGATGCGAGACCGGGACGGAAGAGGACCCCCGCCGAGAGGTGGCATGGCACAGAAACTCGGCTCTGGACGAGGAACCGGGCAAATGGAAGGCCGCTTCACAGGACAGCGTCGCTGAAATCTCCACTGTGGGCAGACAGTCTTGGCAGTGGTACATTATCCATCGTGTTTGCATTCTTGTTAATTTTTTTTGGCTTTGGAATGTGACACAGCCCTTCTGATCATTTCTTTGATGTGAAAGCATCCTTTGGTTTCCGGTTTAAATTGAGGTGGACGTTCTTTCCCCAGTTTCACAACAGAAGTCACACTGTTAATTTATAATGTAGACTTGGAGAATTGAGGACTGGAAAATTAAAAAAAAAAAAAAAAAAGACCAGTAAACTATCTGCAACAAAAGTGAACTAAAGGACATGCCCAATAGAATTCAGGTCCTTGCAGTCAAAAACCCTCTGCTGCACATTTTGTGTAAGTGTTACTGTTTCTGCCTGTTACTGTTGGAAACACAAATAGTGCAATTTGTGCAATTGGAGAAGCTTGCCTTTTTTTTTTTTTCTTTTTTTAGAACACTTGGCTCCAGACAAACTCGTGTTTACGCACTCATCAAAATGCACTAATGGGTACTCTGAACTCATTTATATTGATATCTACAGGAGGCATCGGAGGAAAAAAAAACCTTCATCCTCTTATTCAGACAGAATAGCTTGTGAAATGATGCGGGCATCTGATCTGCTTGCTGTGACCAACATATGTACACACACAAACCTTAACAAGACTACAAGTTTATTCCAGAAGGAATCCATTTAGCTGTAAACTAAACAGAACCCAGAGTTTCCAAGTCGTAGTCCTGAGTACTAAGCAAGTTTGATAGCTCACGTCAGATTTTTCTATCTGCCCCTCTTCAGTACAGGGATGGCTGCTCAACACACTCCTCCTTCCCCTTTCCCCTTCGATAAGCATTGTACAGTGAAAACTGTCTTGACTGTATTTGAGTTCTCTGGTAATGTAATAAGCATGATGGTGCCTTCTATGAATACATCATTCCAGTCTTGCTGGTGATTTTGTACAGTATAGTGTATGAATTACTGTGCTGCAAAGCCAATCGGCTGCAAAGCATTTAAAAGAAATCATTGAAAAATTGTATTAAAAATTGCAGTATCTTTCAACCAGTAAACGTTGCTAAAATTATCATCCACCTTGCTCTTCAATTAACAAGTTCGTCTGTTCTTTTGCAGAGGGGGGGAAGGGAGGAAGAAGGCATCCAAGTAGTCTCCAGGTTGTCTCTTCTCTTTAATCAATGTCAAAGTTACAGAAATCGGAAATGAAATCTCTCTTGGACATTTCAGAAGCCAGTCGAGAATGGTGAACGTTTTGGGCCAGCTCGTAATCAGTAGAACTGAGCATCCTTTGTGAGGGTGAGCATATCAGATGAGGATACTGCAATTTTCAGAGAACAAAACAGCAGCTCTTAAGTATCTGCATTTTCCAGTTGTGCTTTTTTAAAAAAAATTCTTACTCATTTTGCACATTACTCTCAGCTGAAGTTGACATTGTGTGGCTCCGGACTTAAGGATAGAAAGGAGACGTCCTCTTCTTCAGTATTACTTGTGGGTTTGTCCAGTTGAGAGGTCTGTTCCGGGATGATATTCTGGAGCACGTTCCCATGAACTGCAGCTGCAGCAGACAGTACAGTGCGGTTTGGTGCTGGGGCGTGCAGCAAGCGCCCGGCTCTGAGGTGTCAGGAGTAAAAGAGGGGTGTGTGTTGGCGTGTGAGTCTGTGTGAGAGTGTGACCACTTAAAGCTGCTTCTAAGCATGGAAGACCTCAAAAAAACAGCAATTTCAAGCAAAAGCAGATAGGGCATAATATCAATCTGTCTCTGGATTATGCAATCATTTGCTGTTTTCAAGTAAGCTGGAAGATTTTGCACATACTTTACTGATACGTTAGGCAAAGTGAAATGGCATCTATCTGTTTTCTCCCAGACTTGAGGTCTTCTGTGCTTCATGGTAAGTCTTGCACTATTTTCATACGCTTTTTTTCTGGGGCACATTTCTTCTAGTCTCCATTTTGTTGTTTCAGTTTTTGGTTGAAAGTCTTGCATTTTCAGCTGTTACCTGGAAATCTATAGTACTTGAACCGCTCGACACACAACGCAACTTAAGTTTGAAGCCTTCAGACAAATTGCTGTCTTGAGTTAGCAGTTTGCCACTGGTGTGTTTTCTGTAAGGGTTTTTGTTTCTTTTTTTTTCCCCTTTTGTAGTGTGATGGTGTTTTGCTGCCACCTATTTCATTTGTATGGCAAATGGCACTGGGAATAATCTTAACAACAAAAAATGGAGTATTAAAAGAGCTACTGAGCCATTCAGCTTTCTGGCTTGCTTCTTGTTTAAGTAACATGAACAACCATTGGAACGTCATCCAGAGAAGTTTACATGGTGATAGTTCACCTGCTGTACTGTGGACTTTTACATGTTCTCGACCCTCTTTATAGTAAATGTACCTCTTAGAGCAAAGGAAGGGATTCGCTGACCATTACTGTTAGTTGCTGATTTGTGGATGGTGGGAGTATTTTGTCATTACGGTTCTATTTCAACAAACTTGGCTGACCATCTTGGCTTTAGTAGTTATACAAGACAGTGGATTACCATCTTTATTGCTGTAACGTGTCAAGCATTATATGCTAGTAGATTCTAGTTTAATTGTTGCAGGTGGGAAGTATTTTTACCTTTAAGTTTCCATTCTGAATGTGTTTTGACTAAACATACCAATAAACTACTGATGTCTGCAGCATTTATCAATGTCCCGAATTCTCTTGAATGTAGGTTCATTCTCTTGAATGAAGGCGCTGATTCAGCCCTTGCTATAAAGAGAACGCTTTAGGAAAGAACTGTTGCTGGCTTGTCAGATGACTGGGAAGCTGTACTGGTGCAGCATCACACACTCAAGTTGAAGTGTCTGACTTGAGCAGAGTCAGTAAGCTCTGGTTTGCTGTGGCTGCATACATTCCTTTGGGACATTTTGTTCGAAGAAATGCGAGGACTGGAAGCTCTGCCAGTGGCACTGCGAAGCTACGTCCTGTCCCCTGGTGCTTTGTGGGGGTGCTGGCGTGGGTTGCTCCTGCTGAAAGGAGCTGAAAGGCAGAATCGCTTTACACGGTAGGTTCATGTCACAGGTGGCCAGGCCCTCGGTGCAGGTTGATCCCTTTGAGCTGGGGGTGCGTGGTCCAGGGAGAAGGATGACTGGCTCCTCTCCGGCAAGTCCCAGGTGCATGCCCTTGGTGCCCTGCAGGGCTGAGGGTGCTGTAGTGTCCAGCTCGAAGGATGTGGCGATGGCAGCAAAAGGGGCATGAACTGCGTGTCAAAAAAACAAATCTGGAGGTGCTTGCTCTCATCTGCTGTGTCGCTTCATGATGCTGAGGAACCGATTGACGTGCTGCAAGGTAATCCCTGATCTTCTCTGTGTTTGGTGGCTTGGCCAGTGCCAGCATTTACTTTTTTGAAAGTTACAGGGTTATGTGAGTTGAAATACTGGTTTAAGAAATGAGAAACTGCACAAGACAACTGCCCATGCCTGAGTCACTGAAAATTGACCTGAAGAGCAGCCTCAGCCACTACAAGACCTGCTAGCGCCAGAGATCTCTGAAGGAGCGCGATCCCCTCCGTGCTTCCAGACCTTAGCAGACAACAATCAGACCTTTGTTTTGCTGTACAAGGTAGGCTTGTAACAGACAACAAGGGGCACAATATTGGCCTGCCCACGGGTGCTGGCCTCAATCCCACCGTTGCTGACCTGGTCGCCATGGCCCAGACCCCAAAACAGGGCGCGGAGCCGCTTTCTGAGGCTCGCCAGAATGGGATGGAGCCTCCACTTTCAGTTGCTGAACACACAGCACTGGCTGGGCTTCAGAAACATGGCATGGGGCCTCGCTTTCGGAGCTCCCAAAACACCTCCTGGAGCTCATTTTTGGGACCCCAAAACACAGCACCTGTCCTTGCTTTCAAGTTGTGAAAACATGGGACTTAGTTTCCAGTTTTGGTCCCCAAAATGTACCACTTAGCCTCCATATCGGAGTCCCAAAAATGCAGTACTAGGTCTCCATTCTCAAGCATGAAAACATATGACTGGTTATTTTTCTGAACCCCAAACCCACAGGACTTAAGTCTCCATTTTCAATTGCTGAAAACACATTCTTTCGGTGAGCTTCAGAAAAGCCAGTTTCTGAGCCCCCCAGACAGCCACATTAGCTTGTTTGCAACTCCCAGAAACACAGCAGTTAGCCGCAATATTCTTAAGCTCTGAAGATGAAGGCTTTAACTTATTTTTCTTCCTTTTTTTCTTTTTCTTATTTTTCTTTTTTTCTTTTTTTTTCTTCTCTTCTTTTTCCTCAGAGCACACCTTGTGCAGCTGTGGCTCTGCACGCAACCCCTGGGGCTTGCCCGGGGGCAGTGTTACTGGCACGTGCTGCATTACCCCAGGTGTTGCAGCAGCTCTGTGCCTGGCGCCACGTTGTGTCAGGTCAGCAGCGTGCTGATTATGCAACCAGTAAAAGTGAGGGGAGTGTACCAAGGTGTAAACGTAGCAATAAGGGACTGCAGGGGAAACCTGTGGCTGTGCCGGCTTGGTGGGGAACCACCCGGGACCCAGACTGGCACCACTCTGAAATAAACCAGTATCCTGGCCTAGCACGTGGGCTGGCTCACTGCACGCCAGGGAGTGACCCCAAGCTTTGCGTTGGACCATACCTGTGCCAAGGCCGCATCTCCCCCTGCTACCTCGTCAGTCCTCCACTCCTCTTCTGCCTCACAGCTTCACACCACAAGTCTCCTTTCCTCCTTCTGTGCCAGCTGCTGCTGCAAGGGAAGGAGGACACCGTGAGCCACCAGAAGCACTGGCTCCTCACTATGGCACCCTGTGAGGCCTGAAGCTTGGAGCACCCCTCCCTGTCTCCATTTTCAAAGACTTTATTATGAGCTTCAGAAAAGCCTGGCTGTTTCTGAGCCCCCAAAACAGCCACCTGAGCTTGTTTGCAACTCCCAGAAACAGCAGTTAGTCTCCATTTTTAAGCTCTGAAGATGAAGGCTTTAACTTTTTTTTGGGGGGGGAGCCCCAAAACCACAGGATTTAAGCCCCCGTTTTCAATTGCTGAAAAAGCAAGCTTTTATCTTATAGTGAGCTTCATGAAAAACTGACAACCTCTGTTTCTGAATCTCCAAAAACTAGCTGGTTTCTGGGGCCCAAAGGCCTGGCTTTTGGGGTCCAAAACCATAATAAGTAGTCTTAATTTTCAAGTTCTGAAAACAAAGGACTTGATTTCTTTTTTGGAGCCACAACCCCATGGAACTCCAGCCTCCATTTTTCACTCTGAAAACACAACACCCCGTCTTTTTGCAAGCCCCAAACCCCCAGGCTGGGGCTGCTGTTTGCAGACCCTACTTGTGATGTTCAGCAAGCAGTGTGGACAGGTAACTCACCCCCAGCCCCATGTGCTGTGTCGGGCTGTGCTTGAGAACTGGTGGGCAGCCCCTCAGAGGAAAGGCTGGTCCCATGTCACCGTGCATTGCTCTGCTGAAGCAGGGAGCCACTGGGCTGCAGCCCCACAGACTTTATTCCTCTGGTGCCCAGTAGGGCACCAGATGCTGGCATCCCAATGCCAGCACCCCTGGGGAAGGGACAGGAGCCCACCCCCACTGGAGCTCCCACAGCCCCTAGTGGGCCCTGCTTGGCCCTGCACAGCTGCTGTAGGTGGGCAATGAATGGTGGGACCAGGCCAGTACTGCCAGTGGTAATTAATAGTGACAATGCAATAATTAGCCAGGTGGTCTCCCCATCACAGCTTGACCACAGCTCGTGTGGGGCCACAGACATAGTGCCCCCAAAAAGACAGAACTGTAGAAATTGCAACAGCATCCAGAGCAACCCTCAGACTACAGTAGTAAGGAAAACAAGCAACCCCCCCACCAGAATAAATCAAGTCTAGAGGGGTACACAGCTCTCCCCTGAGCACACCCAAGGCCACCAACCTGTCAGTTTCAGCAGGGTGAAAGCAGCCCCAAAACTGCCCCTATTTAAAACCCGGGAGGGGGGGGTTGTCATGCTTGCTCCCCATCACTTCTCTCAGGCAACTGGCAAGACAGCTGGCAGTGGGGAGATAGATTTTCATAGAGAGTCTAAGCTTCTCCATGAGAAAAAAGGAAGTAAATCCAATCAGACCAATGTGTTCTCTTGGGGACGGTGAAGCTGAAGTGCTGCCTTGCTGCTGTGAGCGAACACAACCTGGTTCTGCTCCTACCTGCTGAAATCACTGCTGCTCACCTGTCCTTGCAGGGTAGCTATCACGGGGAAAATGTCACCTCCTGTCCCGGCCTGGTGCTGACCTGCTGCAGGAGGACACAGCGCAGCCTCAGGGAGGAAGCTTCAGAAGGCACTGTGCTGCACAAACAGCAGCTGCATGTAGATAACGCTGAGGATTTCTGGCACCTGAATGAACAAAACAGAAAGAGGCATTCTGGTCAGTCTTACCTTGCCCTCCAGCAGAGCCCAGACACAATCATGCAGATGGTGAGCAATGACCATTCCTCCAGTAACCAGCCCTAAACTGTCACCCAAGTGGTTTGCAGTGAACCCCTTGTGCCTGCAGAGGGCACATCTGCCTTTCTGACCAAATGATCTGATCTGTATCGGTCTGATGCCCTCCACAGGCTCTCACCCTCTGGAAGATGAATGCAGCTCCCTGGGGACACCTGTCTTGCCTCCAGCCTCCTCCTTTCCCCCATGCCCAACCCCTTCCCCACAAGAGAGGACCTTCCTCTGAGCCTTAGAAGCTAAAACTGTCTGAGATGGGGCTGGGTACACAGCAGGGTCGTTGCACTGAGAGCTCAGCTTCTGCTGACAGAGCTGGCCCCAGACAGTGACGCAGGCACTGTGTGGTCTCTCTTTTGTGGGTGAAAGCCACATGGCCCAGGGGACTTGGGATCACCATCAGGAGGAGCCTGGCACAGGCCTTGTAAGGATCTTGCTGCTAAGGAGATGCTCAGGGAAGACAAAGAGAACCAAGAACAGGCATCTGGTATTGCAAAAAGCACCAAAAAACACACACTGGGACCAAGCCACCAAGGCAGACACTGGGGACTGGGGACATCTGAGGTACATGGTAGCTTTGGGCACTTCAGGCCGACACACCAGATCTAGACAGGTTTACAAAAACTCCAAGGATGGAGACTGCACAAGCTCCCCAGGCAAGCTGTCCCGCTGCCTGACTGGCCTCATAATAAAGCGCTATCCCCCGCTGCCCAGTCAGGCATTGTCCAAAAACTGTTGTACAATCATGAGCAGCCCCAAGACACTCGGCAGCAGGGGGCACTGCATATGCCTGAGGAGTACACGTCAGGCTCCTGGATTTTATCAGCCACCCCCTTACCTCCTGGCTGCCAAGTCTTTGTGCAGATGGTGCTGCTGATCGGCTGTGAGTGTGGCCCCAACCTTAGAGCCAGCAAGCAGCCAAAGAAGGGAGGGCGAAGGACCACAGGCTGTACGTCCTTTTTCCCTACAGCCTCACTGAGTTTCTCTACCCCCATCATGTGGCAGGAAACACTGGCACTGGCACGTTCTGCTCTCCTTGAAACTCCTTTTCTCTGCCAGGGCGTCTCTGCAAGCTCTGGTTTCTCCTTGCTGGCACTGCACTTCTGCAGCACCAGCAAAGCATTGTCTGAATGAAGCATCCAAAGCCCAAGACAGGCGGGCGCTCTGCCAGCAGCTGAGGAGGGCAGCAGCAGTGGGAAAACCCCACAGGAACGCACTGAGCCTCTCATCGCTTTTCTGCCCAAGATCAGCCCACGCAGAGGAGCGGAGCTGACAGGAGGGAAGAAATGAGAGAACACGTGTTTGCTGGGTTGTTAAATCCAGCAACTAAGTCAGCATTCCTGAAAGACAGCTCATAGTCTGTCTGGGATTTGCTTCCCTACCCCTGAGGATCTCTCTGGTTTTCTGTTTCAATTGTCTGAACACTAGCAGGAAGAGAAAATGAGATAAGGTGGTACGTATGAATTTCTCTCTCTTTTTTTTTTTTTTTTTTTTCTTTCCAAGTATGTATGTCAGTAAGTGGCTGGTTTTCCTCCTTAGTTGTTCACTAAGGTTGCTTTGCAGCAAATCCCCAGTGACAACTGCTGTCCTTCCACAGTGCATGGAACAGAAAGATGCACGACAGAAGGAGGGAGGAAACCACTTCTTCCCTGAAGGCCAAAAGCGAACTGTGAGCAAATGAAAAACAACTTTCGGACTAACTCCACCTGCTGCTTCTTGGCACAGGCTCACCTGAGAGACTTGTGGTGCCTGTAACCGAGAGCTACTGGCCTGACATGTTCAGGGTCTTTATTTTAGCATCTCTGGTATGGCAGGGCGTAGCCACTGGCTGGCAGCATAGATCTGTTATGCGAAACACTGCACATGCCACCAGAGTGCCTGTGCCCAGCACTCCCAGGTCATGCTGGCGGTCGTGTTTAAATACCTGAGCTCTGCAGCAGGGGTGCTGCAGGAGCAGAAAAAGGCATCAGGAAGGAAGAAGGATCACTGCTTGTTCAAGCTGCAGCTCACAGACGGACAGTTCACTACCCCCTCCGATGGCCACCTGCCCAAATTTCCTCCCACTTCCTAACTACACTTTCCTAAAATCCTAAGGAAATCTCAGAAGCACCCACCGTGTCTGAAAATCTTCCCTGCTTCTTCTGCTAAAGGTTCAGCCCTCTGTGGCACAAGTAGTAATTTCTGGGCTCTCTTATCTCCTTTTCACCAGCTGTTCAAGTTCTCCCTCGCTCAGTTGGATTATCCTGTTTTTAAAACAAATTTTGTTGCCACTTCATATTGATGCTGCTCTTTAAGCTTTTTTTTAAAAAAAAAATCAATTAAGATCAGATTGCCATTTATTAGATAGCAACAACTCTCTCTCCCTTTCCCAATGCGATTTCTGCAGAGAGAAACCTAAAATAAAGAAAAAAGCATGAAGATGAAATGCCTTTCCACAAAGAAATGGTCTCTGCACCGGGACCACAGACTGCAGTTCAGGCCTAGGTGGGCAAAGCAGCACCGCTGTCTCCACCTCCCTTGCGGCTAAGCAGAGCATTTAGATTTCCAAAGCTGTCAAACAGCAATAAAAATCCCCCTGCATGTGCTACAGGTCTTTCAGTGCTAAATGCATATTAAATCACCCGACTTGTCATGTTTCCTCTAATGAAGAATTAGCATTAGTGTCACATCTTGTTAATGTGATATAAAAATCATTCTGCAAATATGTATGTTACAAGCTCCATTTCTGTATGTTGCTATACCGAATAATGGAGGAGGGAACAGCAAATTTCAATTACCCTTCCACTACCACAGCAAACAATCATTGCAGTGCCTTGGTTGCCCTACATTCCTGGGCGAACTCTGCAGGGAAAGACAGAGTATCTAAAATAATGTAATCTTAGCACCACGGTTATTCTTTTTAAGGATCTGTTTCTCACTGATACCTTTTGTTGAGGTAATTACTCGGTAATTACCCTGCCAAGCCACACTCACGGTGTGCTAGGCACGGGAACAGAAACTCGTGGCTTTAGCTTTCAAGCAAGCTTCACCTGCAGATCCAACCAAAAATTAACACTGGCTTTTCCTGTCTCTAAGTCCGTACCTCCGCACAGCCATAAGAGCAGGCACCCCTCTGGTGGTGCAGAAAAGCAGCCAGAAGGGCAGACCTTTCCGAAAGAGCCAAGGGCTCAGAGCCCCATACCTCCATAGGCACCACTGCCCCCACAACCTATAGCTGCTCACTCTTACTTCAAAATGTCCTGCCTATGACGACCACTGGAGGCTGCCCCAAAATTGGATACAGCCAAAAGCAGACGTCACTTCTGTTTCGGTAGTTCGTCCTGCATGCTATCTGCATCAGCTCACATCCTTTCCACTGCAAATCTTTCCACAGATAATCACCCACATGATTTCCGTCTAGCAAGGTGTTTTACTCTGCTTTCCTCTCTATACGAGAAGCATGTCAGCTTGACGAAACAGTGAAGAAACTCTTTTTTTCTTGCAGCCTTTGGTAGTCACTGTTAGGTCCACACAGCCCCAGACTGCATTCACTGACTACTGCTGAACCAAAATGCTCTTCCTTCTCACCCTGCCACCCAACTGAGCTTGCTTTCAGGAATTCATTCACCCTCCCCTGCTGATCTCCCCGCAGGTCTGTGATCTGCTAAAGTACACCTGGGTGAAACCTTTCTATCAATTACCAATTCTTATTTATTAATTGTTCACTTTTAGTTCTCTGAAATCTTGTATGCCAACTACCTGCAGTCTTCTTTAGGGCTAAATAAGACTCAGATTTATTTCAATTTTCACAGCCCCAGCCTTCTACAGTGATCTTTCCCCTCTATGTCAGGACCAAAGCAAAATAGTTTTCCTTCAGTATGAAGCAGAAAATAGCAGTCTGAGAGAAGCCTTAAAAAAGAGAAGTGAATGTCATTCTCCCATATTTAGAAAAGGATGAGGATTCAAAAAAAAAAATCCAAAGCTTGTAAAAAAACAAATACCTCCTGCCCCTCAGGGGGATACTTTGGTACAACCCCTGCTGATGCATGCGATAATACAAATATTTTCCTACAAAAATGCATTACAACAACTACTATGTCATCATAGTTCAATCAGAAAGGCCCAAGGGTGGATAAAATGGTTTAGGGAATGATTAACTTTGCTGTGTTGACTGAAGTTCATTTTTGCCTCAGTTTCAACAAAAAACAAAAAGCCTTTCCTAAAGCCAGGCAGAAACTTGAAATCAGGGGAACTGGGGACATCCAGCCTTGCATGCTTGTTCCCATGCTCATCCTACTGATCGTTTTTGTGCTGGCTAAAGTTACTTGTTGTACCTGTTAAAAACAACCAGCTCATTTTTTGGTGGCTGTTTTAATCATGTAAAGTGTTCTTTTTGTCCACATGGCAGGGAAGAAGAGGTGAAAGTTTAAAAGTGGATGAACATCTTGCAGAGAGAGATGCATGAATATAGTAAAATGAAATGGTGCCTGAGCAGGAAGAAATTTTGCCATGTGATACAAACACTTCTCTTTGGAAACAGACCTTATGTAACAAAACTTGATCTTTGAGCATCTTCAAAATATAGTAAGAGTATAGGACCAGAGGATTTTTTTTCTTTATTGCTAGAAAATAGTCAGATAAACTCTAAAAAATAAATCTGAGCTCAAATTAGGGCTTCCTCAAAATAAACATGGCAGTACTGCTAACTCCAAGGGCTCCAATGCCTATTAAAACACATGTAATTTCCAAGTTTGAATAGTGAATAGTATTAATCAACATTTTAAAGTGCCTGGGAGGAGAGCTGTCATTACACTGCCCTTTCCCCAAGCAAAACAAAGTATTGGTGTTGTGCACATATGAAAATTCAAGCTTAGGCTTGGGAATTTTGAGCTGACATGGATACTAAGTGTGGTGCATCTCAGGACCCTCTCAAAATCTAATTGTGAGGCTGCTTCTTGTGTTGTGTTGGCAGCTGCCACCACATGCTGCAGTCGCCTTCCCTTAGCTTTTCCTGCAGGAGGACTTTTTCAAAGTCCACATTTGTAGAGGTGATAGGGACCCTGAAGGTTTTCCCACAGAAATGATTGGGATGAGGCAAGTGTAGCTCTTCTGTTTCCTGACCACATGATGTATTAGTACCAAAACAACAGTTTCTCATTATTCCATTGGAATTAATTAAAGTATTTGCTTCACATGTAAAATTGCATCTTTCATAATACAGTTATTGACACTGTGTTCATAGTCATGGAATGGGAAAATTCTCATGATACAGAAAAATGTAAAACTGTTCATCTTGTTCTTCACATTTTAGACCTCATCAAACTCCAAAATGCAGGTGAATTCTGCATTTTATAATACCTCATACCAAGATGAAAAAATGCAAAGCTTGAACTGCTGCTACTGTAAAAGCAATACCTGTGCACACCTACAGAAGTCTCTATGCTCATTGCAGACAGCCTGCAGAAGAAAAATAAAAGTTGGAGACTGGTTTGAAGTAGACCAAGAAAAACTTTGCAGCTGGGGAACAGAGGATGGGATGCAGCAACACCCTTCTTTCTCTTTCTTTTCCCTATGAAAGGTTCTCTACAGAAGAAGTTTGGTACAGGTGAGAGCAAACACCATATTTTTGTGCTGTATGCTTTTCTGAGCACAGTTCAACTGAAATTGAGTATCCAATTTAATTGAGACTAGTTTTGAGATTTTCATTGAGGAGATTATTTCGGCAGATATTCTTGTGTCACGTTGACTTTTGAGATGAAGCTGGTAAATGCAGTAACATTGTTCTGCCATCACTTCAGTGTTTTATTTAACTTTTGAAGAATTCAGAACCCTCCACACGAACTCTATAAGCTCTCAAGTGTTACTTCAGAAGATGTACTACACCACATCAATTTAAGGAAGCCTTTAATGAGACTGCAAACTGAAACAATTTCTCAAGATTATGGTTTACCCTATCTGAGTGCGCCTGAATTCAGAATGGGTATGTTCCCATGGAATTCAATGGGTTTCTTCTCCACCTTCACTGGAAAAGTGACAGGACGTCTGGTCTTAAGTCTGCAGCAAATCTTGTTTTCCTCGTTCTCTCAAAGACAGCCTCGAGCATGGCATGGTTCAGACACAGTAGCGCCACCATAAATAAGGCATACAGACCTGATATTGAGCAAACCTCTGGTAGATGACAGCATTTGTGCTGTGCACCACCACACATAGGAGAACATACTGCTCCGTCCAAAAGATGCCTCCAAGCACAAAACACCCACTGGATAAAACATCCCTTCAGAAGGGCTCAAATGCTATTGCTGTCAATCATGGATACAGCTACCCTCCTACTCACTTTTTTTTAGTGGTACTAACCTGAATTCAAGAAACATAAAGGTAGGGGAGCCTTCATGGATGACCATTCAAAAACAACTTTTCTGGGAGCTGTGCTACGGCCATTATTTGCTATAGCCTTGTGTGTCCTAAACTTCACTCCTTTTTGTGTTTGTGACAGAGGTTAATAGTGCAGGATAGGATGGTGCAGGTTTCTAGCTTTGGCACACTGCCTGGGGTAATCAGTAACAAACTGATCCAGCTCTTGAGGAAAACAAAGTATGCACAGCCGCTGCAGTATCTGTAGACCTTCCAGGAACTGACCAATGTGACAGAGCGATAAATTATCCTTTGGCATTTTCCAAGTCCCCTTCCTCCTTCAAGAGTCTGAGGTGATTGCACATGATCGGTCTGCTGTAGTGCCACACCAGAAATTGTTTGGAAGTTTTACATATATAGGCATCTATACCCATACACAGCCTTTGTGTTACGTGCATACATTCTCCCATGGAACTCTCCATCAGGCTCAGACTTTCATAAGGAAGTTGGCTTTGCTAAAATCATTATGCTAAATTCAGGTGACCTGGCTCAAACACTTCTTGGGTGCTTTCACGAGAGTGGCTTCCTGTAGCTGAAATTAGAATCTTTTCAAGGTAATCTAAAACATCCCTGGACCTGAACTCATTAAAAAGGCACACTGCACTGCAGTTGGGTATCTTAAAGAACTTCAGAAACAAGACCTTCATTTGAACCTAAGAGCATCAGCTAGACTTAAATCTCTGCTTTTCGACGGGATCTGCTTAAACCATCCTATGTCAGTTTGTAACAGGGGCCACCAGCCTTCATTTTCTGACAAGCAGTTAACTCTAGAAAGCTTTCTACAAACTGTAGTCCTTCAGTAAATCTGGTAAAAAAAAAAAAAAAAAAAAAAAAAAGAGAGAGAGAGAGAGAGAGATGAAAAACTTCCAAGAAGTCAGTCTGACAGATTTTTATTTCCTTGGAGCATGATTTCTTCACTGTAGAGCTGTGAATTCCATTGAACTAATTAAAATAACCTATTAGCCTACCCCCCCCCCCAAAAAAAGGAGGGGGGAATCAAAGGAATTGATTTGTAATGGACAAACATCCCAAGCTCCACACACGAGCAATTTAGTCAAAAAAACAACGAAGGGGTGAACATGGGCTAATGATGTCAGAGTGATTTTTTGTAAGAATGCTGTTCTTCCAGTATCAGATAGAAGTTCCATATGTCTGTTATTACCTTGCAATTGTGGTTTGTTTTTTTTGTTTTTGTTTTTGTTTTTGTTTTTTTCTCAGGAGCAGTTTAATGCTTCTGAGGGGTACATGGTCCGATTGCTGAAAATCTGTAGAGGACATGGCTGGAAGTCATTTAGTGGTACTATCACATTTCTCCTGTTTACTGTCATTCATTTTGCAAAGCTCTTTAAGTGTAAAATTGCAACACTAGCTGCTTTCTCATTAAGTATCAGAATAAACAAATGCTTATTTAAACATGTCTCTTCAGGCAGTTGCTGATCCCTATCTTACCACATGCTGTGGTCTAGGCAAAACGTGCTTAAAAGTTATCCGAGGCTGATTCTGCCAATTACAGGCTGTGGCTGCCTGCAAGGTAAAAGCATGTTATAAAATGTTAACAGCCCCTCAGCAGCTGTAAAGCATTAAGGAAATATGATACAACTTTGGAGCAGTGGAAATAGTAAAATTTCATCCTATCCCATTTTTCTAGTTGTGTTTTATCAGTGAGCCACCTAAAACCTGGATTCTTTTCCAATAAAACCAACTAAAATTAAATCACTTCATGTATTACCACCTTTGTGCTGATAAGCTCCAGTCACAGATTTTACCAGTCCTGGAGGAAGCAATTAGAGGACTTCAAGACAAGTTTTAGGACTGTCCTGATACCTTTTCACGTAGCAAAAAAAGAGATGGTGGTCCTTATAAAGAGACCTACGAGTTTTAAAATGGAAGATAGAATGGGACTATGTACTGTCAAGCACACAGTAATGAATGAGTCTGTCCAGTATAAATCAAGGAAGATGGAGGTAAAGTCAAAACAGACTGCACTTCTGCCATTGCCACGTAGAGCAGCTTTCCAGCAGGTGGTTTTTCATTTCTCACATACTGGCCAAGTTGCAAGACCAGACATTTCAAGCTGTCATTTCTGTATGGCAACTTCCTTTTCAGCTTGGGTATTTCTGTTCTCAAATTGTTTGAAAACCATCATTGCAGGGAGCCTCTTCACTGCCCATTTGTGTTGCACAAGTGTCTGTTTCTGACCTTATGCCTCTGTATTACTTCAGTTGCTGGTACTGTGATCATTACCATGGGAAGCTAAGGCTAAAGGTCATAAAGGAGCTATATCCAATAGTCTGCTCTATAAACCCCATAAATCCGACAGCCTATCACAGAGATGAAATACCTGTTACGGTGATGAGAAAGGCAAGCATGCTGATACTGTCCTTTCTACTATCACAGCTGTAATAAGAGGTCATGAAGGTTTCCACAGCATCACGCTTTGTGGTTTGGCATGATTTTCTGTCTCTGCAGGAGGGCTTAAGACAGATTCCTCTCATATTTGCTGGTGATCTTATGACATTCTACAAAATGCTAGAGCAGCAGCATACAGGATGAATACTTGCTTTTTATCTTCCAGTTCCAAACCCAGTTAGGATTTATGAAGAGCAGTCAGCAAGTTGATTTAAATCTGTATGATAAGCACAACCTTGCCACCACGATGTGGAAACATATGAGAGAAAATAGAGTCCGTGATGCTTTGTCTGAATTTCCTTGCTTGAGCCTTCTGTAGCGCACTATCAGCGCGGACTCCTGTCCGGGCAGGTGGCAGTAGCAACCAGGAAGAGAAAGAGGCAGCTTCGCAGGCTGGCAGCAGGTGGTGTCACTTCCCTAGAAAAAACACTCTGGAAGTGGAATATAACAAAATGCATCCAACAGAGAAGCAGCCAGCTGGCAGGCCCCACAATTCTCTTAGGTCCATACTCCAGTTTCTCTTCTAAAAGAGCTGCTATCATGAACACGTGCACATCCTGCATCGCAGCAAGCCAGTTACAAAGCTCACACAAACCACGCTTCAGGTAAGAAAACTCACCAGTACTGTTACGGTTTGCCAACTCTGCCAAAAGAAACCAAAGCAATTACTCTGAAACCAGGGGAGGGGGAGGATGTCTTGCGACAACCTCAACAAAACTCCACATAAGCAATTTGCCATCTCTAGCTAAATGCTATTTTTAAAATGATAGAATTGAACTGGTAAACATAATTCTACAACAGCAGGCAGTCCAACTCAACTCTGCTTTTGCTACTTCCTTAACCCCCTATTGAGAGAATAGCTTGTTGCTCCAAGAAACTTCATCCATAAGCCAGAGATAGCCAGGCAGCTCCCAGCTCCACTTGCCCAGTGCCATTTCCCACTCTTCTGTGGTCTGGCAGCAGATTCTGCCTGGTTGCACAGCCTGCTACTATGCACACTCCACGTGTGTCCACTGGGAATTGACTCCAGCATCCCTGCAACACAGGAGGGGAGTACAGCAAGGCACTACCCAGCCGTATGGTTCATCACCTTTCTGACAATTCTGCGTATGGGGCTGTGCTTACATGGGCATGCCTGCAGGCATGCGCCCTGCAAGCCCCACATGGTGTTCAAGGAAATATTCTCAGCTGAAGCATAAGACAACTTGCTGGTGCAGGTACCTGCTTTGAAATACTTCAGTGCCAGAAAGTTGCTTTGGAGAAAAGATATCTTTGTGGCCATACTTCAGGTATAGGGCTTAATCTACAGCTTCTTGTTCAAGCATCTGCCTTTCTCAGTCCAGTGTCCTTTGAATTCAACTGTGGAACCATTACAGGTGCTTCTTAATAAAAGCTGTCTCCACTAAGTTCCCCGTACCCCAGCTTTGTGAAAGTTACCTTCCTTTGTACCAAGGACTTCTGTATTTAACTGAACAGTTGGTTTAGTAAAACAAAATCATTCATTTGTATAATTAGTGATAAGTTTCTCTTCACGGGTCTGGCCTTCACCTTGACAAAAACCTTTCATTTGAAGGAATAGATTAAAAGAAACAACTGACTTGAAGTTTTCTTGTCTCGACAGCAGGTGGAGAGAAGAGGTTTACACCACCCACCTACATTTTCTTGCTGCAGTCTGTGAGTTGTACTTGAACTGAAACATTGCCCCTGTGACCTGCATTGGGTGCAATTTGCATTTCTCCCTATATGCTCTCCCTGTGGGGCAGCAGCTTTGGCCTCCAGCGCTGTCAGTTAACTTCAAATCTGAGAACCAGACATGAGATTTTTAAACTCAGAAAGGAGATGGGAATGGGAGCTTTGTACTCAGCTGCAGAGAAAACAACGGGCCACTTTTTTAAAAAAAAAGTTTACAGCAAGTTTCAGATTACTTCAAAAATCTCCCACTCCTTCTTTATCTCCCTTCCCTCCCATGTTCATTAACAGCTTTAACTGTTTTTCCAGTAACAGAAACATGGATAGTTATATTCAACTTCTCTACAGTAAACTCTGCTTTCAGTCAGTTGCACAGCAATGTCAAATAAGCAATTAACCCGATTATCAGAGAACAAGGTACCGTTCCCTATTTCATTCCTGAATTGACTTAGCACTAAGTGTTACAGAGTTTAACAACTATGTAAATATGACCGCAGCGCACCCAGGGAATGACTTCAATAGAGAACAAGCTTCTGCAGGGAGCTTACAGGTGTGAAACAAAGTTAGCTAACAAACTTTGAGGAGAAAAAATGTCCTTAAGAAATAGATTTGACAGTAAGTAAACAAATACCAGAGCTCCCCCTGCCCTTTACCACTCAGCTGTTGACAGACTGCATGACCTTTCATAGAAAATTACCCCAAGATGTATCCTGCTTAGTGAATACACCAGAATGCAGGAAACTTTGGTCTTTAATGTAGAATGAGTCCAAATTCCCCCTTTCCCACACCATGAATACTTGGCAAAAACAAAGCCTGATGTCATTGTTGGGTGGGTGTCAGCAGCTTGTTCTCAGCGAGCCATTTGATAAGACGTAAAACTTCTGGTAAAGTTGCTACTGTTTGGGGTAGTATGTTCCTTCCTTGCAAGATGGGATCCGGGAATTTATCACCCAGAAAACCAGAGAATTATTCTGCCTAGTGAATACTTTGCTCTTTGCAGGCTACCATCTGGATTGAGTTATCACTTAAACCAGACAGCTTCACAGTTTCTGTCTAGGAAAACATCAAACAATTACCAGACTGATGCATTTTACAATCCCTGAGTGAACTTTTGAGCAAATCATTCTCTGAAATGTATGAGAATATCCCAGGTAACTTTTAAATGGACAATATTGGTCATCTTCCCCCAAAATTTTATTTCAAGCAAGTCATCTAGTTTTTATACCTTTGCTAGGGAAAATACAGTCTATCAAAAAGTGAAACAGCCCATCAGCACATATATGTCCGTTCTCTAATTCTTACCAGGTTTCTCAACCAGATGACTCACTAAGCTCACATATACAGCTTTACAATGCAATAAGCTAAGGGACTAACTATAGAAACAGTGATATTGCCCTGAACAAAGCAGCAAATTAAAAAGCTTTCAACATCTAAGCAGTAATGGGATAAAGAAGTGCTGTAAACTCTTTAGAGATTCCTTTTGCATATGCTAGCCAACAAAATGGGCTGACAATTTATTGAGTGTTGAATTCTTCACTGACAATGGCATTTAAGCTTAAAGTCATTTTTTAAGTATAGTAGCACCTTGCACTTCATAGCAAGCAGGGACCTGTCTCTCAGGCCTTTTACTCTTGTTATATACAGCAAATGAAAGACAGGCTGAAGCTTGACACATCTGTATGAAGGAGCAGCAAGAGCATATTGCTCTAAGGAAGGCAAGCCAGTGTTTCTCACTACCACACAGCAGCCAGGGCCACACCATCAGCATCAATGGGCAATATCAATTATTTAGTAAAACAAGCACAACCAAATCAATGATAACAGCTACAGTCACAACCTAGCCTTTAAAACAACACCTACAGCGATGACAAAACTGTGACACCCACCCAAAGAATCAGGAAAAATAGAGAACCAAACACCACACACGCAACTGGTATAACAATACAGGAGAAAAATATATAATACACGAGCATGAGCTTAAAAAGGGCTTGTGAGCCCATGGGCAGTGAGAGGGTGGATGGTGGGTGCTGCAGGTATGGCTGATCAGGGAAATTAGGGCCAGTAATTACCCTCAGCACCCTAATGCCTTTCATGCCTGTCACTTTGTGCAAGGTCTTTTACATACTCATAAGAACTGAAATACAGAAGTGTGAGCTTGAATGAAGCACCCTGACCAGTATGAACACCTGCTGTGCCTGGAGTGTCTCTGATCCAAAGAGCTCTAAAGTATGCTGCTGGCTGCTGATGTGCCATGCCCTTTGGCTGCCTTCAGAAAGGGAGTCCCCAAAACGCAGCAGACAGACTGCCCTTGCCTTGTAACGGAGCCATACTCCAGGAAAGAAGCAACTGGATTACTAACTGGATTGCAGTCCAGAAGAATGAAAAAATATTTTCCCCTGTGGGACAGATACATTTTTACTGCGTGTTGTCTTTCTTCCTCCTGTTAGTAACCCATGGTTTCCTGGAAGGAAAAAATAAATAAATAAAGATGAAAATGTTGTAATGTGCTTTTGGATCTTCATTAGGCTGCTACATTTAGAGAGAAATTATTCCAAAGCACCTCAGAGGACTGGGACACTCAATTTCTCTTAGTTTAATTGAGTAGTCAAATCCCAAGCTACCTTTGAAAATTTTATCTTTAAAGCATGGTTCATGCACAGGTGACTCTCAGCTACAAAAACGGTAACACTTTTTCAGTTTATAAAAAGTTACTCCATTGAAAACTCAGACATGATCTCCTGGGGTGGGAAAGGAAGCACAACGTTGTGTGAAAGAAAAGATCTACATAAAGACTAGCAAAAATTGCACTAGTCAGAGCACAGCAACCGTGGACCTCTATTTGCACTCCAGAAGCGTAATATGTTCCTGTAAAATTCAGATCTCGTTCATGAACATCCTCTTCTGGTGCACAGATTCCATCGCAAGAACACAGCAAAACCATTTATGAGCTTTTATCATCTTGCTTCAGGTATGCAGAGGGTGTTTTTGCTCTTTCATCAGAGAAAGGAAGGTTTGCCTAACATCCCAAAGCAAGAACAGAACAGTAATAACAATAAAAATAAATAAAACAGACACACAATGTTCTGCACCAAGATTTGCAGGTTCTTTGAAAGGAATATATGTCCTTTTTCCTGCTGCCTTAAAAGCAGAGCAAAAGTGATGGGGGGGCATGATTTCACTCTAGATCAGCCAAAGTGTGAGAAAGTTTGTGGAGCTGAAACGTAAAAGGAGATTTGAACCATCTGACTTTGCACGCTGTGATTTCTCTCCCCTCAGAAGCAGCTGGCATAGCATGGATGGGTGTCCTTTTAACCTATTTCTAGCACAAATCATGACCATGAACTCAGTAGTGAAAATTGTCTCCTTGAGCATGGGAACACCCTCCCAGGGAGGGTGAAACTACTGAGAGCATGAGGTGCAGTGTGTCAGGGCACTGAGCTGACTGGGGGCACCTCTTCTTGGTTCAGCAGTTCGTAGCTGATGTGTTCCAAAGCAGCAGCTGTAACCACAGTTGTGCTTGCTGTGGAGTCTTCTCTGTTAAACCAAAGCTAAGCACACTCAGGCAGCTGTGTTCCTTTGTGAACATCAGTACTTACAGACTTCATCAGGCTGTTGTTGAGATACAGTCCCTCTACAGAAGGTAATGGCTATCCAAAGGTTAAATGCCCCATACCAGCACCGAGGGACAGACGGATCAACATGCCAGTTCTGTACTTTCTGCTCTCACTGGATCCCAGAAATCCCCCTTCAGCTCTGATTTTACATAGGGGAACTTTTCTGTGCCTCCTATAATGTTCTTTCACTTCCTTTATTTTTCAAAGGAAAATACTCACTGTCAATATTTAAGCAGTTTGATGGTGCCCTACTTAGCTCAAGCTGGCTGACAACTTTGCGGCAAAGCATTTTATTCATCAGAAAACACAACTAAATGGAATAAAACCTTTCTGCAGGAGTTTCTGTGATGGGAGGAAAAAGAATCTGCTCTTCATTGAAAGAAAATGTTTTGATCTTTTATTTGGGATCACTTCTACACTTTGATTCATTATAAATTAGAGGTTATTAATAAACTAGAATCTGGACAAAGTATTTCAGTGTCACACAGTATTTTAGTGGTTCCCCTAAATGCTTTTTTTCTCCTGCCCTAATCCAGTCTCTAAAGGAGACAGTTGTGTACTAACTGCTCTGCTAACTTAGCTGCCTATCTATGCACAGTGTAAACACCCTCTCCTCATTATCTCTGTGTTCTCTCCCAACTGACAGACAAAAGTAAAGACGTGCATACAGTCACTATGGCTGCATGCTTAATTGCTCTAAATGAGGAGACAAGCCCCTCCACCTGAATATATCACTCTCTCTTCACCCAAACTGAGTTTTATATGGAAACAAGCAAACAACAACAACAAAAGACATTGCAGGGAGCAGACATTCTGCGCGGCCTCATCCACCAGTTTGTTGTGTCTTGTTTTGCTCTGTGGAGTCTGCCTAGGCCTATTTTGATTATACTTTGTGCCATTTGCTGGCTAATTTATCCATGACAGGGTTTATTCCAATGCCAAATCATTGTTCCTAAGCTTTGTAACATAGTTCTGTATTCTAGGGGATGTGAATTTTCTGGCGTTGGCAGATATTTTAACCTTTCTAAAGGCTCAGAAGATGCTAGTGATGTAGGACATGGGAAGATTTTTTTTTGCAGTGGATCCTGTTCTGCCTGTGTAGAGTCACTTGTCAAGGACAATAGCTGTTGGCAGAGCATTAATATGACAGAATTGGGCGTACTGCCAAGGAAAGCAAACTCTTTTGTGGGTTTTGCAACGTTTTGCTGGCCCGTCAGTTTGAGATCACCATTGATGGCTGTATGAAAACTGCCTTTCACCATTACTAGAAAAAAAAAAAAAAAAAAAAGCTACTCAGCAAAATGTATAATGGGCTTCACCAAAGCCCCAGAGCAATAAAAGCAGGTTGGGTAGATTGTGTGTGTGTGTTTGAGTTTGTGTATGTCTTACAACAACAGCTCTCTGTGCTGGAGAAGCTCTGCACATTAGGCAACAAAAGTTTACGCTCTGCAAAATGGAGGCTGGAGTGGCATCCTCTTTACATTGGCCTCTGAGAAAACTTGGAGATGATGCTGACTGCAGGAAACAAAGAGGCTTTCAACTTTAGAGTTTTTGACTACAGGGCCATCTTTGTACTTGGAAATTTTGCCTGTTTGTTGTTCCAGGGATCATGGGATTATCTAAATTAGCTTTAAGAAGCTGACTTGCTTTTGTACAAGAGATCCCCTTGCATTTAACAAACTAAATGGGCACTTGCAACTGAGGTCCATGAAGTTTCAATTATTTCTTAAGATGGATGAGGTAGGAAGAACCGTGCTTATTGATTCTCACCGTCATTCATTCATGAGAAGTACCCATGAATGCTTGGAGAGAGGCAACCTAAATGTCTGTAATGATTTTAATTCACAGAAAGAAGGAGCTATGTGGCTGTGACTATGCCAAGTCGTTAGTGAGCTCTGTGACTTACTTCATCTGATGTTATGCCAAGTCGTTAGTGAGCTCTGTGACTTACTTCATCTGATGTCAGAACCTGATGTATGATGATGGCTCTTATCTCTAGACACTTGCTACTTCTACTATTCCTTCACTGCTCAACATTTTGGTCTCCTACCTCTACATAAAGAACCTGCTTCCTCTTTCCTTACACCTGCACAGAAATAAAGTAAGCCAATTTAATGTTACTTTCATATTTTTTTTTCATTACTTTCACTCTTTCTGAGTGTTTGGGAAACTAGCCTCCTGGTGAAACACAGAATCAGCTATAACTTTTTGTATTCCCCATCCTGGCATCTGAACAGAGACTAAAAATCACACTGTGTGATTTAACCAATATCAACATTGGGCAAGCTGCTTCCAAACATGTGGAATAGCATGTGTTGCAGAAGGTTTGAGCATGTCCCTGTGCTTCTAGAAACCGCCTGAAATGACAGATGCAGACTGAGCATGTGAAGTGAAAGGACGTGTGCTCAGGGCCTCTTACCAGGAGTTCCCTGGGTTCAATGGTGGCACGAGCTGCTGCAAGCTGTGTCCTGTGCAGTGAGGAAAAATACAAGAGATCATGTGCTGCAGAACATGAGATTTAGGTCGCTGATTCAGCAGAAAGTTGGTTTTCTTTCACCTCTTTCTAACTGCCTGGAGTTTCGCAGAAAAAATGTTTTTAAGACAGCATTCAAGCATTTCCTTTTTGGCCAGAGCTTCCTGTTTTGCCTATATGGTCTGTCTCTGTGCTTTGCACATCCCCCTCCTTTCCCTTCCATGTCTGGCACAGCTCTTGCTTTTTTGCACCTCTAGTGTCAATGTGTTCAGGGCATTAAGAGAATTGCAACTTCTTATCCACCACCCAAAAAATAAATCTCTCAAGTGCTGAATTGTCTGCATGGCTGAATATCAAGGTTGTTTCAAATGACTTTTTTTTTTTTTTTTTTTTTTTTTTTTCCTGTAGCTTCCAGGAGATTTTACAATAATTTCATTGCCAAACCATTTTTCCAGATCTTGGATTCAATAAGGGAAAGGAATCTGTAAAAAGAGCAATGGGACTTGGAAGTTTCTGAGTCTCTTGGGTACAACTGTATATGGAGACTTTGAGTTCAGGAAGCACAAAACATCCTTCACCCTTGCTTAAGGCAGTCTTCTGAAACGGGTGACTTGACTTTTAAAACAATGAAGTTTACACAACATTGGATGACACATAACATGCTAACCTGCCTGACCAGGAGACTGCCAATAGCTCTGCCATCTGAGTTCAGATAGCTCACTTTGTTTACCCTTGTCCTATTCAGAAAGCATATCAAGGCCTTAGAAGGAAGATTTTGTTATAGTTGCAAAATGACTCCGCTGCTCAGATTGCATCTGTGGCTCAAGAGACAGGGCTTGGTGACATTATTCAGTCCAGATCTATTCTACATTATTGAAAAAAAAAACTGTTCACCATAGATGGAGTCTGTAAGGAACAGATTACAGGAATGGAGATGGCACTACTTGGTTTTAGCTTCCAAATGGGATGTGTATGGGCTTCTGCTCCTTTTTACCTGGCACACCAAATAAGCATCCAATATTACAATAACTGCCAGTATAATTGTGTGAGTGCCTCTTTAAATGCCTGTCTTCCTCCAAATCAGTGATCAATCAGGACCTTGTAGTTCTCACAGCAGCTGTATCGCAACTGACTATGAACAACATAAAAGGGGCAAAGGAAGATGAGCAATTTTTGTTTGTTTGTTTGTTTTTTATTTATTTTTTATTTTTCTAACTGGATTTTTGCAACTTTGGTTTAGCTGCTCTTCTGCAAGGTATTTGTCTAACCTAGCTTATTTTTGTATGTAGATGAAATGTTGTATTATGTTCTCAGACTGGGTATCATGTCTGTTGCAATTGTTTTTAAACTAGCATATTTGCTTGGAGCGTGTCTCTAATTTAAAACTACTGCTGTTGAATTTGCAGCTCTGCAAGTGAGAATAACTCTGTAGCACATAACTCTGTAACACAGTTCTGAAGATCTTGTGTTTCTTTCAGGGTCAAAAGCAGTTACCATTACTAGTTCAGTGGCTGATGTTAGATGGTACCTGCTGTCTTTCCAGCAGAACTGATGAGGGGCATCTGAATGCACTCCAAAGTTCTTAAAAATAAGAATCAGTAAGTTCAGCTTAATGGACCTGTGTTAAACCCTTAGGTAATGTTGGACTTTACATTGAAGCAATTAATATTTATTTGTGGAAGGTGTTTTGTTTCTCACAAAGAGATGAGAAAGATGGCCTTCCATAGAGGTACTAAAATACACTGATGGATACAAACCCTAGAGAAACAAGAACTTTCACAAATGTTTGCTTAGGCATTACTACAGCCCCAGATTAGCCTGTCACTGTATCCATAAGAGCATTGCACCAGGAGATGACTGACGTGGTGCCTGAGCCTTGAGGTGATTTCAGCCCCAGAGCAGGGTGACTGTCAGTGCTGATGAGCTGTTGTGGCATGCTGTTCCTTCCAGTGCTCCAGCTCTTGATTGTGTTGTAACTTATCTCTGGTAGAGGCACAGATAGACAACACTTAACAGAAGGTAGAGATTGCCCTGAAGGACTTACATAAGTGGGGAGTAAACGACTTGTACTTCAAAGTAATAATGCTTCAGGGACAGAGTTAAAGGAGGCTGGAGAGGCTATCAGCAGTTAGTTACACCTTTGATGTCTCCTTATCTTATCAGAATATGCAGATGTAAGGCATCTTGCCAGGTGGCAAGTTGTTGGTTGTGTGAAGACATTCAGACTTAATCCTTTAAGGTGATCCCGTCCCAGAGGACTTTAATCCTACAGCATTAAAACATAAAATGAAGAGGCAAACCATGAACTGGAGCACTCACCCAGAAAATAGCAGATGTAAGTAAATGAGACTAAGGCCTGGGCAGGGAGACATGTAGGGTAGTACTGTCCAGGATGATTTATGTGCTCCCACCTTCTGAGGTTTAAGTTGTTCTCTTCACTCAGGCGGCTGCTCCTTGTAAACAAGATCCTGAACCACCTGCCTTCTTTTACTACAGAGGAACCAGCTCTGTGCCTGCCAGCCAGCAAAGAGTCTGGGTTGTAGTATGCTAGGCTTGAGCAAACCACTTTCTACTTTTCAGTACAGGAAGCTGTGCTGTGTGCAGACTCTGTGAGGCACTTGCAATTGTTTGCTTGTTCCAACCCTTCACCCCTTGTAGAAGTGAGGTGGTTAACAGAGCAAGTAACCACTGGAAGGCTTTGCTCTTTTTCCCCCAATGTCATTTGCTTAGCAGCTGAACCAAGTTGGTTCTAGCTACCTTGATGGCGTTGTGGTGTTGCCACCATTAATATCTCACAGGATGCATCTGTGCCACCCTGAGAATGGCTGTGTGAGATGTAAAGCTCCTTTGAGCAACAACACTTTGTGTATGGGTTGTGGTGCTGTGCTATGAGCGTCTGCTCAGGTTGTTGAGAGAGCAATTTGTACACCATAGGTCTCCTGATATTTGTTATCTTAAATTCTCTGCTATGCTTCTGATAGGCAAGTGCCACCATGCAGACACTAGGCACTGGTACAGAGTGTGCTTGGGTGCACTGGGCATTTGCATAGTACATTTGCAAGGCTGAGCCTCTGTACAGCAGTTTGCAGAGGTAAAGCTGCCTGCCTAGAGCTAATGGCCTGCCCAGAGAGCCTGGGAATCCTGTGTGAAGGGTGGTGGGAAGTGACAGGGATCACTGGCTGTTGCTGTCATCTGCATTAGGCTCTTCTTCAAGAAGCCATTTTTTGTCTGTTTCTATTCTATTTATCATAGGCTCTGGATGTTCAGGAACTTCATCTAAGCTCAGAGGGCACTGTTTTCTATTAGTAAAGAAATAGCGCTTTTCCAAAGAAAGTGGTTTCATTGTGTTTGTTAAAGGCCTGTTGTTTTTTCTATATATTGTTAATATTCCAATTGCAAACTAGTACTGTAATATCAACAGCAGTTTGAGAGTGTTAATCAACCAAAAAAGATGTGTCACCTCTT